>CAJUYH010006578.1:17022-36812 GCA_910591685.1 Galerucella tenella | reverse complement strand
AAATTTTTTTTAAATTTTATATTATAGGTACTGTTAATAATACTAATAAACAGTTGTAGATAAAATTTTGTACGTAACACTTGTGATAGGAATTATTAACGCACTTATGCGATTACACGACTCGGCCTACGGCCTCGTCGTGCAAACTTCACATGCGTGCGATAATAATGTCCATATCCCACTAATTACGTAAATAACTATTATTACGCGCTAGTCATTACGTGTCAGTATCCGTAATGATCCATTTACTTAGTAACCAAATAGTAGGTAATATGGAATTTACTAGTGTGAGAGTAGGAAAAATAGTTTACTCACCCACTGAGCAGTAACTTTTAAATTGTTAAATATTTTGTCAAGTTTGAGTACAACTCTGTAATATCCGATAAACACCTGGCTGTTGAAGTATTATTGCACTCCAATACTCTATGTACTCTTTGAATCAAACTATACCTACTTCCATATCGCTTAGAAACAATACTTATACCTATATACTTTTTGGTTGATGTTACAATAAATTTGAGTGCTACAACTGTCTTAAAACCTTAAATATATATACAAAGTGTATTGGTGCCTTATATCTTCTATATGTAGGCAAACGCACTGTTAAAATCAAGAAAATAACAAAAACAAGAAAAAACTGCTGTATACGTTTGGTGCTAGTGAAAAGTCCCACTAGAGCCGTTATTTTGCAAATCTGAATATTGCAACTAGATGGTAAACTTTGTGTACTTCAATGACAACCGTAGATCTAGAATATAGGGAGAAACACACCAGATTTTGATAATCATCTTACATATTCATATCTCGAAGAATAAGTTCACAGTTTATGTTTGAAAATAATAAATTACTATTATTTATAATGTTTGTATTGTAATTAGGTTGCTGCTGATGGTTTGACATTAACCGGCACCACCCCTAGTGATTTAGGACCCGAACAAGCCGGATATCAGGATATACCGGTACCTGTTTACGCTACAGTTAAGGGAAGAGCTAGTCAAATTAGGTCAATGCCATTTACGGGAGATTCATCTGACGATTCCAGTGATGGAGAAGGAAATAATACAACGGTGAGTGAATTCTGCTAGCCATAATCAACTCTAGCGAGTCGCAGTGAAGTACAAAATAGACTCATCCACCACAAACCTGAGTTAATATCTGAATAATTAATATTGCAATAGGTTCAGTTGATTATACAGAAAATTGTATCTGCATAACCATTTTGGTGATGTTCAAACAAACTATTTTGGCTCTTCATATAGTTGCTTTTGTTATTTCTCCCGAAATGCCTTCGGAAAACAGACTTATATGTGTCTAATGTGCGAGTCGGACTTGCGTACGAAGGGTTCTGTACTATTATCTATAAAAATAACATACAAGTGGAGATTATATAATTTATTTAGCTGATTGAGATTCGAACTAGTGATCTCCTGCTCAATAGACAGGCCGTTATCAATATCGAGTAAAAAAATCACGTTTGTTGTTGTATGGGAGACCTCTTAAATAAGTATTTGTTTTATCCAGTTTCCAGTATTTGTTGTTTCATAATGTCGGATAGTCAAGCAGCGATTAGAGCACTGATCTCTTATGTAATCAGTTCCGAAATAGTGAGAGAATGCCTAGGCAAACTCAATGAACTAGGCGAGAACAATATAGTCACAATAATGCATTCTGGGATAGAAGGAAATGGAATAGCAGTTGAACTAGCAAATAAGGGGAGTGTAACACCCTTTTGGGGGCCGGAATCCTTTTGCAGTATCAGCTTCAAGGTAATATTGGAATAAATAAGCAAAGCTGAAAAAGAGGAGATCTGACTATTGGAAAGATCAAGTAAGGCATAGGTAATAAAATATTCTGCTGGGTGACTACAGCCCGTTGAGATATGCACAAGTCAAAGTGAAACTGCACTTCAACAGGTACATTTTTGCCTGAATGAGCACCTTAAAAAGCTCAAAATAGTGGAGGAAGGAGAATGTAGATTCTGCGGCACATAAGAAGAAATCTCCATCAACATACTTGCAAATTGCACAACAATTCTGAATCCTAGGGTACAATATCTAGGAGATTATTGTAAAGAAGCGCGACATGTTCCTAAGTTGAATTCTGCAGATATCCTAAAAGTATTCCAAGAAATAGGACAAAAGCAGTTACTAGTATCTGAGAATTTTCTCAGGAACTGAGTAGAACTAATGGGACGCCATAGAACTTCATCAATAAATATCTCCCCAATATACATACAAACATAGTATTTGTATAGCGGCAACAGAAATAGGTTATCGGTGAAGATTTCAACCAACTGTCACGGTTTATGAGATACAGCCTGGTGGCAGACGGACGGACAGCAAATTCTTAGTAATACTGTCCGTTTTTCACACTTTGGGTACGTAACCTTAAGAGGTACCGGTACTTCATTCAAATTGAAATTTGATCCGGAAAATTGTCAGTTTTGAGACACTGGAAGCTACGGCGTAGCGATTATACAATTTTTTATTTCTAGGCTGTTGATGGTACTAATACTCACAGTAGAAGTTCCGGTGATACATCTGGATCCAGTCCAGGAAAAAGAACGGCTTCTAGCAGTAGCGGTTCACCCAGCAAAAGTAAAACACGAGGTATTTTATCTATTCACATACTATGAAATGTTTTCAAATTTTCAAGAATGTAATTAAATTCTTAGTTAGATGTTAATCATTAACGATTGACTTGAAGGTGTTTCAGATACTTCCTTCGAATCGGGAATGTCGGATGATTATGCTGTTCCACCGGATGCTTTAAGTTGTGATACTACTAGTTTAGAATCTTCGATGCTGCTAAGAGCTTCTTCGTATTTAGATAGTCCAAAGAGAATAGAAAGTTTAGAAAAATGTGGATCATTAGCGAAATTAGGTAAGCTATTCATATCTTCTGTTTGTTTCCTGTGGTATATTCGTTATTCTTTACGTTATTTATTTAAATTTCAATTTTTATAAATAACAAAAAGAATGAGTTATCAATATTTAAACTTAAATGAAAAATAAAATCTTCTTTGGTGCAGCAAGATCTCAATTTTATATTAAATATGCAGTTATTTTTTCATGTGATAAAGTTACCAATTTTATTTATTGTACACTTAACAGGGTGTTATTATTGTTGCAGGAGGTAAATTAAAGACGTGGAGGAAAAAATGGTTCGTACTGAAGAATGGCGTGTTGACTTATTATAAAAGCCAGAATGATATTAATAGAAAACCTCAAGGACAAATACTTTTAGATGAAATTTGTAAAATAACGCGAGCCGAAGGCTCTAATACATTCGAAATAGATACTGGAAAAAAGACTTATTATTTAACTGCAGACTCTTTAACCGCAATGGAAGACTGGGTAAGTATCACACACAAAGTGTACTAATAAAACTTAAATTTGGCTTTTTGATTGATCCGCGAAATTTGAATAAAAAAATAATTATAGGTACATACACTCACAGTTGGTGTCTCAACGTACATTAATATAATCTGAGTTTAATATGTGAGCTTATTATCCATACAGAATAGTAAAATGAAGTTAACATCATTTGCTAACAGATTTGCTCATAATGACCGGATCTTTATAATTTTTCACTTCATTCTCCAGAAGGTGAAGTTTAATTCTCATTTGGTAATACTACAGCATCGCTTTCTGGCTCATCTACATTTTTTATCAGAATTGTAAGTAGATCACTTTCTGGCTGAATTTGGAAGTTGAGAGTCTCACGTGATAGATAGGTTTAGACAGATAGATAGATGATTTATTGTGTATATAAGAATTACATTTTTTCACAAGAAGTACGGCTATACAATATTATGATTAAATAGGTAAATTATTCGTTCATTATGAAAGCACGCAATTTTAACATACTAATAATACTGTAAACTAGTTTCTTTTGTCCATTTAAATGATGCGAGTCCAGTAGTACCAAATCATTTGAATTCCTTGAATTTGAAAACAACTGCGTGTACGAACACCACTATATATTGGGCATTCAAGCAAAATATGAGTAAGAGATTCAGCAACTTGTAGATTGCAGATTGCACAGATATCCACAGTTGACACAGAATACACAATACCACGTGAGGTTATCTTCAACGATTCTTCACTACACGTTCACAATTGAGCAATTACACGGCAAATATAAATTGGAGCTAAAGTATTTAGATAGAATGTCCCGGCATCATATGTGGATAAATGTTTATAAACAAAAAAGGATATGAATAGATAGGTTTGAGCTGAAATCTAGTTGAGATTGAGCCTGAGCCTAAGACGTCTATTTCTTCTACTTAGTTCCAAAGGAAAGTCTCAGAGGCTATAGTAGTTTACTGCCTCCCACTGGTCACTTTTTCAACATGGTCATGTTTAAAATGGAAGAAATAAGTGAAAAATTGAGTTACAAGACTTTCTGTTAAATCGGAAATAGTCCACGAGACAATTTGATTACTTATCCGATCATTATTATTTTTACAATTGAGAGTTAATAGTTTGAAAATGTCTGTTCCATTTTTGTAGGTTAGAATTTTACAAAACGTCCAACGAAGAAATGCAACAAAGTTATTGTTAAGCAGAGATGAAAATAAACCGATCTTGCAAGGAGTCCTCAAGAAAGTAAAGAACGGCATACCTCGAGAGTGTTGGTGTGTTTTGATAGGAAAAATGTTTTTATATTTCAAGAAGTCGACAGATCCAGTAAGTACTTATCTAGTTTTCGTTTACTGAAAATTTTTTCCAAATTATCTTATAGGTATAGTTAGAATTTTTGAACCAATATCTTTGTTTTAGTCACCGCATGGACAAATAAATATGAGAGATGCCAAAGTTGAAGAAATCGAACATTTATCTGATTCTGATTCGGAGGAACAAGATTCAGATCAACCTAGATTTACAGTTGGAATATTTCCCAATAATCAAGCCCCTACATATCTTCATTTTACTGGAAAACAGGTTGGTTAAAGAAAAATTCCCTCTTCTCCAGCACTATTAAAAGCACACAAGATTTCACCCTTCATTTTATGCCTTATATTATACCATTTCCAAAATAATCTAAGCCTCTCTTCGCCACCTAGATCCAAAAAATATACAATTACCTCCGAATGTTTTTATCATACATATAGTACCTACATGGTACAATGGTACTATGGCTCTTTAATCTACAAATGCACACATCAGGCTTTTTGGAGCTTGGTAGACTGCCCGAGGATACTGAAAGTCACAGTTTTATGTAAATGACTACCGATACTACGAACCTGCCTCCTACTGTCGTAGTTGTGTAAAGAGTAACTACTAAGAACAAGCTTTTAGTATCCAGGTGGCTTGAGAACACCAATAGACTCTGGTGCAAATGTGCAACAATATCAATCTGCCTGGTACCCTATGCAACTGTATATCAGACAAGATTTAATGCCAGTAATTTTGGTGCGGGGTGATTGAAGAAAATCAATTTCACACAATGAAAACTCTCTCTGACAACCAAGTGGCTTTGGAAACACTTGTCGCTTGGAAGATTGAACAAATTGTCTCTGGTCTGAATCCTTGGCCATACTAGTATAGATAACAATGAAAAGCAGACTCCCTTGCAAGGAGAATCTAATAATTTTCCAAGCAAATGTTATATCACACCAGGTATATCACCTACGCTCTCTAGCAGACCTTTTAACAGGAGGAAGTATCGTAGTCTCGTCCCCAAAACTAACATATCATTACCAAATGAATTAATCGGCATGGAAAGCTCAATTTGTTGAGTGAAATATAAATAAAAGTGAGTCTGATTGATAGATTCACAAACTACGAACCTACCCCAACCAGCATTTTCAAGCACTGGTTTAAAGGCCATTTTTCAAAAAATAATATGCACAAAAATTCATACTATATATGGAAATAAATTTGCTTCAATTATTTGTTTTTTCTTTCAAATAAAACTTTGTATTATTTTTTGTTTTAGGAAAAAGATGCGTGGTTGTATCACTTAACCGTAGCAAGTGGTGGTGGTCCCAGCACAGGCACACAATACGAACAACTCATACACAAATTAATGGAGGTTGATGGTGATCCTAATTGTGTCCTATGGAGACATCCTTTATTATTACACGTGCCTTGTACCAAAGATGGAGCCGTTCCATCGTACTTTCCATTAACTAGTCTACCGACTGATACTCTCCAAGTAAGAATTCTTTACTCTATTTGAAAATAATCATTGATCAAAATTGAAACTTGGGAGTATTAGGTTAGTTAGTAGAAGTCTTTCCCTCAAATTTTTTTGAAACTCGCCACATTCCTCTTCTTCAATAAATCTGTAATATTTCTTCAATATACAGGGTTTTTGGCCTGTCCAAACCTTTTCCTATTGTTCTGTACAGCTTATGGTTATGAAAGACCAATAAAAGACCGAAAACTTGTATTAGCTCAGGTACCTACATCTATGGAAATTTTAGGAAATAGTTAGATTATTCTATAAGTAATTATATTTAAAAGGACCTCAATGGCGTCGCCAGCCGATGGCGCAAGTTGACTTTACCTACTACAATTCATACTTTTCTCAATCTCTATGAATGAGAAAAGTAGGTATGAATTGTAGGTAAAGTCGACAGCACATGAAGCTTTTCACTAGTACTAAGAGCCTTACATCTACAGCGATTGTAATAACAACAGTATCTTAGTACTATATACATATATATTCTGTGACAGTACAGAGCCCAATGTGTAAAGCTACACGAGCACGAGCTCTTGACTATGCAATAAAAAAACTTATAAATAAGTTATACCTAATAACATTTATTAGAAAAATAGAATAAAAAGGAGTTTGAATTTGAATAAGTGTACAGCATACAGCGTATTTTTTTCAAATTACCAGATTTTAATATTATAGTGGTCGTTGTTTATTTATATTAGGTTAATTAGAACATAATTTTCGGGGATTCATTTTAAACTTCTCGATCACTTTATTATTAAAAACTTGTAAGTTTCCATCTGTAAGTTTTCATTGCACACTCATCATGGCCAAACCATTGAGGCGATTTTCACTAATAGTGCTTCTTAGCCAGGTTTTTAGTCTCCTGAGGCTGCTAAACGATCGCTCTACCGTACACGTCGTGCATGGAAGACCGATCAAAATTATCAACGCTTGTTCCGTGTCGGGAAAGAAGGTTTTTGCTTCTTTTGGGATATCAACAACGGTTTGATCTGTTGAGTTTGGTTTATTATACCAGAATTGCTGCCAAAGCTCGACTTCAATTTTTATGTTTGGTAAATTATAAAACTGAGCGATAGTTTCACAAGTTTCTGTGAGATTTTCGACTGACATCGTTTGCATTTGTGCGGGGTGTAATTTAGATAAAGCAAATGATGGAGTATTTTCTTCAGCAAAGCCTGTTTCAAGCGATGTAATAACGGAGTCCAAGTATGGTATTATTAATGATCTTTTCCAGAATTCTGAAGGGCTTTCTGCTGGGTGATTGCTTGGATGACGTTGTTTCCCAACAATACGCGGCATTGAAGTGATATCCTCCTCCAGGCCGACTTTCTCCGCAACAACAGTAGCATCCTTTATAATTTCATCTGTGACTCTTTCGGGATTATCACGTTGCTTCCCCACTTCCCCTCTCCCGCTTGAACGATAGAGTAGAGCAGAGCGTAGTACAGAATATTAGGAGTGGAATTGGTGAATTCATTCGAGTCTCGACGTACGGGAATGATTGTTCAAGGCTTGAACTTCAAGCAAATCAACTCAAAGACTTAGGTCTTTGGTTGCATTATATTTGGCAACTTTTTTATAATCTCTAGGGGAGGGCAGCTGCCCCTCCCTGCCCCCCCCCTTGGCGACGCCCTTGAAGGAACTTACTAATTTTTGCATCAGAAATTATGTTTTATTAATCTCTCGTACATAAAAACACTATAGCAACTCAGAACATGTTGTTTCTTCATTAAACTTGGCACTTCATATTTCTACTGATGCCAAAACTTCTAAACTGCAGACTGTTGCATAGATTCATAAAATGTTCATAAAATTATTTTCAAACTCTAGAATGATGTGTTGAAAAATTATAGCCTTTTACAATTTGTGGATTGTAGTAGAGACTTGAAAACTGTCAGCTATTACCCTTTTTATTTCGTTTTGATATAAAATGGAATAATAATTATTTAAATTTGTAACTGTATTTTTTAGGCCGAGGCAATAAAACTGTTTAAATGTCTTCAATTGTTCATGTCGGCAGCCGTAGACCAAGCAGGTATCGACTACCACGTAGTACTTGCTCAAAATGCCTTGCATCAATGCCTCGATATGCCCGAACTGCAATCTGAATTAATTTGTGCTTTGGTTAAACAAACTAGCAAGAGCGCACCGCTACCGAAACTAGGAGTCCAGGTATCCACTCAAAAATTGTTAAAAAAAAGCGTAAGTGTGCTTGTTTTATTTAGTTTTTATGTTTAGTTCGAAAATTTCTTAATAGTATTCCTGTACCTAAGATATTATTCAAATATGCAAAAAACATTACATTCCTTTTTAATACATCTCTAGGTCCAGATTAAGCGATTGAGAATTTTTTGTGTAGATCTTTTAAAAATCGAGAATAAGGCTTATCTGCCCAAGAAGAACAATTAACTTTTCGTTTTGATATTGATAGTGATTTTGTTCAATTAAGAGATTTCATCCAAAATCAAAGCTTTGAATAAAATATATCAAATATCCCTTCAATTACAGTGTCTTGAACGGTTGATTTGATTTTCATGAGCTAGTATCGAGAATTTGTAAATAAATCAAAGCATAGAATAATTAAAACATTATAGTGTTCAATTCCCTGATTTTCCTTAGCTATAGGTAATATCAACAATTGATAAAACCACGATAATCAAAGAACATAATAATGATCATAACATTGATTTCTATATGACTTTGGTCATATTTTTCATGATTGCAGCTCAGTTTTAATATCCAAACTAACTTTGATGCAACTATGGTTCAAAGGAATCTTCATTATTTCTAATGAAAATAATCTCTCATGCCTGATGCCTGATATTCTCTGCCTTTTGGACATTTCTATTAAAAAATTACTTAGTCAAAGTGGGCAACTACTACTACTAGTTGTCACTAAACGTTGACGACCACAATGAATATATTATAAAAGGTGTACTAGAAATACATACACCATTTGTGTATAATCCTAATTTAAAATTTTCGGTACTTTCATCAAAAATAAACATCACCTAGCTAATACTATAAGATCTACTTTATATTTCGTTTTTATCAACATGCTGAGAGCTTCTGTCCGGCACGTTATTATTTATTTAATAAATACTTTACCTTACAAGTTTTTATTGTAAATAATATTATTTATTTAGTTTCACTGCTTTCGAACGAGTAAAATTGAAGATTTCCATAAATTTGTAAATAAAATCTACAAAAATGTTGGTTCACAGTCAAAATTATAAATAATAAACATTATAGCCGCTAGTTATTTTTTGGTTTATCCAAATTCCATCACGAATTTTAACCCTGAATAGAAACACGTACATCGTACAGCATAATTAGACATTGTATTTTCGTTGACTCTCGGGGGATTTTAACCCCATTTATGAACCAATTGAACCATATTTTTATATATCTTGCTAAGTACTAACACTTCAACTTTACTCTCCATTAATTAGATACAATATATGAATTGAAAATGGATCAGTATTGTTCAACTTTATAGATAATTTATTGTTACCACAAACAAAATAGCAATAGTAATTACTACATATTAGAGTTAGTCCGAATCGAATCATTCATTTATTGTACAAGAAATACACTGGATAGTTACCGACACGTCTTTAGCCATACAATTAATTTACACTCTTTAGACAATCGATAGGTAGTATGTTAATCCGTTGTTTTTTATTGATACATAATCATGGATTAAGTCACGTGTCAGTAAACATTCAGTTTTAAATGTATATACAACATCAATTTGCATGTTCTCTAACCTCATATTCACTATTTGCTTTATTTGCAACTGATGAGACTGTTGGTGTTTCGTTGTTTTTTTCCATTTTGTTTACCTTTTTATATATATATTTATAAGAATAATTTATAAATTTTTTTATTAAAAATAGATTAGAATAGTCATATGATAGATTTTGCCTGTGTATGTTCTGTATCTTTCTCATTTATCTTATTTCGTTCTATACTCGCTTTTTAGATTGTGGAGATCAATGGTCTTACACCACACCATTATTTAGACAGAAATTACAGTATTTATACGTAATCTCACAAAATACCTCCACCTTGGAAAAACCACATCCAAATTCCATACATAACAACAAAATGATAAGTTTTCAACCTAATTTCATTTCTATGACATCAGATGACTTAATAAGGAAACATTGCACTATATATTCTCAAGATTTTCTAAAAAATATTATTCCTGCTTATTGTTCCATGCATCATCTTAGCTTCTGTCTAGGTTTGTTGTTATAATTTTTCTTATAAACATATCCCGTGTCTTTATCTCCACTTTCTCCAGTTCTGAACTGCCTCTTGTGATTATTGTCCTTTTATTTATTTTTTTTTTTTCAAAACTCCATCTTTGTCTATATTAGATATAATGTCTACTCTTTTCATATTGTTGTTTGGTTGCTTCATGTTGTATTTTAATATTCACTACATCTACCAATTAATTTTTATTCCTAGGATGCTAAATCACCTTTACTTTTCACACTAGTAGCTTCCATGAAAAATTATTATATGCTCATTAAAAAGTACATAAAACACCACTTGTTTTAAAACCCACATTATCTAACACAGCACTATGTCTTAGTTTACATCGAATGTCATAAATCAAATACTCAAGACGCTTTTTAAAATCATGCACAGACACAGATCACATCACTTTTAACATATCATGAATAATCATCCCAAATAAAAAATAACATGGAAGGTCGCATAAAATTTATTGTGGAAATATATCAATTATTTGGAAAAATATATACTTATTGGAGCACCTTAAAGTAGGGAAGTGAATTTTGTACATGATACAGACACAAACAGAGTGACAAAGTTCAACGTAATTTAAAAACGTCTAATCCACACTTTATCACCTTTGGTTTGAGATTAAGAAGAGCTTCATCGTTTTTATTCATCTTAATTAGAAATCAAAAGGGATGAGTCGTGTTGATTTTAAGTAAGCTATTATCACAGTTTTCTTCAAAAGGTTACCCAATGCCTATAAGAGCATTTTTTTCCTAATGAGTTGTCCTCATTATGAAAGCACTGCAGCCTATTCGCTATTATACTCTATTCCCACATTCAGTCCCTACCAGTCTGGCAGACATTATAGGTACAATACATAGGATGTGTGCCGAACGTTTTAGGTGACAATAGTTTGTAGTCCAGAGCCTTACAGTCAGATAAGATGTGAGTTACGGCCTGACCTCCATATCAGAGGGTTTGCAGCTGTGATCCTCGTTATAAAGTCCCATTTCATGAATGAGGTATTTTACAGGTGCTGGAACCCTTAAGGCGTATCCACACTATGCCGCGATTTGCCGTTGTCAAAGCCAACGACTGTGTAAACGTTTATATATGTGTTGGCATTCATTTAGTTTGGTCGCACAATGTTTACTGAACAGGATGATCCCGGTATATATTTGTCAAATTAATAGCTTCCCTGTTTGTCCACTCAATTTGAAAGCACGTGCTAACTGGCAGACAGTCTGAATCACAATTTAATCCGCGGGAGGCCAGAGGTCTACAAGTCCCCAGTCTCCGTTCTCACTGGCTTCCTTTGAAGGAGAGCGAACTTCAGCGATTTTCATTGGCACTCGGCTGGCTTATTGGCTCGTGCCAACGGTCGCGTCTACATGGAATCGGTTTTGTTAATTGAACCTTTCTGCGTGTTCACCAGCTTGTTAATTTCCGTTTTGTTCTCGACCCATACTATTTGTGATATTATCATTTATTGTATGTATTTAGTGGCAATCCTGTATTTGTTTTTTCTGGTACATTGTTGGATAGCACACAACTCTTCTTGAAATACAGAGACTTGCTCTTCTCCTGCGACTAGGAACTAGTCTGTGCCTACCGGCCGAGTTTCCGACCAAAGCATTTTCTGGTCTGTGATTTCACTCATTCAGGCCTGACTGTGGATATTAATTTACTTATAGCCAAAACGGTTGGTGAAAGGGTACTAAGACAAGTTTCCTTGAGTATTACAATCTTTTTTATTGGAAAATAGCTCTGGACAACCTTAATTTTTCACACGTGATGTGTTATAGGTAGAAAACTATTATCATCAAAAAAGGTTGTGTGCCTTCAGGTGGGAGTATAAGTTAGTAGTATTGTAATTTTTTCGGCGCAAAGTCACATAATTGTTGGAGTTAGATGTACTTCTAGTCCCATTTTCGTGAACTATTGGTTGCGATGTCTCCAGATCATGAGCGTCCAAGATCTATTGAATTTGACGTTTCTGCTATAACAATAGCAACAAAAAATTTTCACCCTAAATTAAATGTTTGATGCTTTTCAAACAAAGGATACATTATTTATATATTAATATATTTTTCACAATAAAATAAAAAAATTAAACCGACCTTCTACTAAACAAAGCCGTCGAAAGTCTTCCAGTAGACTTGAAAGAAACACCAATACTCTTTTCAGCAACTGCTGCTTTGCGCAACGCAAAGCCTTTTTACCTGCGAAACGAACACTCCGAGCATAAATAGCACCATCTCTGATCAACAAATCGCCTTATCCAATCTACAGGCATCACAAGAAGAAAAATATAAGGACCACAAAGATTGTTATAAAGAACATAAAGATCCAAAAGGACCTCCTATTTATACACTTCTTCAAGGTTGGCAGCTTTTAGCGTTGGCTGTTAGTTTGTTCGTACCGAAAAATTCCATGTTGCTGTGGTTTTTGAAGTTACATCTACAAAGGAATGCTGAAAATAGAACGGAGTGTGGGAAGTATGCGGCGTATTGCGAACGAGCTCTTGAAAGAACCATTTTGGCAGGTAAGAAAAAATCATTATTTGAAAAATTTACGGGCAATGATTTCTGTTTTTGTGAATATTTCTTTGAAAAATTCCTTTGTAGGGGGTCGTGAATTGAAGCCATCCAGAATGGAAGTACTTAGCATACTTTTGAAGAATCCTCAGCATCACTCGCTGCCGCATTCTATGCCCGTCCATTTGCTCAACGGAACATATCACATTAGTAGTTTTGACGGTTCCACGTCGATAAAGGAATTCCAGGATTCTTTAGCACAAGAAATTGGTTGTCGCACAACTAACGGTTTTGCCATTTTTAGCGACGATCCAATTGAAAAGGATTTGGAACATACTCTGGATCCTAGTGCTAAGTTGTGTGATTTAATATCGAAATGGGAGATCGCATTGAGAGAAAAAGGACTGGGGAAATTTGAAAATAGCAGAGTCATAAGACTGACGTACAAAAATAGGTTCGTGCCGTTTTCTGTTTTAAATAAATATGTTTCTATCATTCGTAATTAACATAAGAGTATTGGTACATGGCGCGGAGATGCATGGTACATATTTAGCATAAATCTTCCTTTTTATATGTCCAAATTGTTTGCCCTGTACGGCCATATTTGGTCACGTGATCTGGATTGCCCATTTTCATAAAAAACGTTTTTTATTTTCATCACTTTCATTGTCATTCCACTTTTATTATCACTTGATGCTTTCATTCTATGAAACACATTTCATTATTGTAATTTCTAATTTGAAATTATTTTAGGCTTTGGTGGAAAAACAGCGCCAAATTAGAAACAGAAAAAGAACGTTTACTTCTTTGTTACCAAATCAACAGACAAATCGTAAATGGAAGGTTTCCCGTTACCAGAGAAGCAGCCTTAGAGTTCGCTTCTTTAATGTCCCAGATGGATACAGGAGACTGCTCGTTGATATCCAACAAAAGCACCACCAACACTTTAAGTCACCAAGGCTCTTCCAATCTTCATAGAAGTCCCAAATCGACAGGAAATGGAACTCTAAGTCCCCCATCTTCTTTACAAAATTGCAGTTCCATACAAAATTCCAGTACTTTAAATGCCTTGAATAACGTACACGGGATTTTGACTGCTCATTCCAACCAAGCCTTAAGTGCCATCGACAAGTTTTATCCATATAGGTAAGTTATTTATTTTGACTACTTTCTACACGAGCCCCATCTACTGGTTGTGTTTACTACTGCCTCAGAGGCGAAGAAACCTGCTGTTGAATACGGTTGGCATTGGCCGGACCTTTGATACGTCATTGTACTGGACAATTTAATAGCCAGCGAGGCAACAATGGATGTATCTCGCTTTGTTTTGAATGGAAATACACAGAGCGATGTCATGAGCGTCTCATACGTTTTTTTAAAAGCAAAAATGATATTGAACTGGTCTAATAACACACAACTACTACTAGTACTACTAAATGTGCAGGCGAGCCTTGACCTAGACGAACTCAAGCCAAGGTTCCGGCACTGAGGCCACTGGCGGGCTCATTGTGCCATTCCTGCTACTTAGACATCCATGAAGCCGAACCCCTCAATAAAGGCCACAACATTTTTCAGTGGATGCCTGCTTGTGTCTCCAGGGGCCATAACAGGGACTTCCAAGATTCGCCTGCGTAGTACAGCCCTGTGTGGACACTCTAAGAGAACATGGACTGACGTTTCGTCAGTCATGCCGCAACCCCTACATAGGGAACTTTCCTCTACTCCTAGGTTGTAGAGGTGCTTCCTCACACAGCAGTGCCCTGTTAGGAGTCCTGCTATCTTCCTCAATCTACTCCTTGGTAGTTCAATAGCTGCCCTAGCGTGTCCATCAGTCCATCCTTCAGTAGAAGTTTGGATTGTCTAGGACCCTGCAGAGCATTCCAATGAGCGAGGTGCTGGTTTCTCAGCCACTTTCTCGTTTTCATGCGATTGTTTGTTTTGTTAGCTCTATCACCGGAGCATGAGGCATCTGTGTACCAGACGGTCCCATGAGGCTGTGGATTCCTCTCTTTTCCCCAGGATTCTCTATCCTGGATCATAGCCCTGTATGAGGTTGCTTGGTAGTGCTTGCGCAAGCATTCGTCAGCCGCTCCAGCCAGAACTGGAACATCTTCCAGGAGCCGGAGCTTCTTGACGTGTCTGCACTCTTCCCCTCTTCGCATAACACACAAAATGTGTGAAATTATGCAAAATCAGTTGGGCTTTTTCTATAGCGTAATTTGAGTAAGTCTGGTAATGGTATTTTGATCCCATTCCTTCATGCTGCTTATTTCCGTAACGAATTTCTTTGAAAAGTTATACTTCAGTATCATACCTCTCTTGTGGCATGTTTCAGGTTATCTGATCTCCACGAAGTAAGGAAAGGTTTCAATGAATCCCTCTCTACTTAGTTTGCACCTTGTCTTTTCTGCAACACTTTCTACCAGCATATGTAGTGGTGTAAGGTTAAGGTTAAGAATCACTTCCATCATTGAAATAGAGGGAAAATGACCAAAATATTTTGTTGAAGAACTGGCCTTTCCCACAAATTTATTCCTTCATTAGATAAAATATTCACTAATTATTAATACCTATTTCTTTCAGATATAGGGACCAATTGAATCAAGAAGGTTTGGCAGAGCTGCAGGCTAAATTGATGGCGAAATGGAGAGCTTTGAAAGGAAAAGCACAAAGTGATTGCGTCAGAGCGTACCTCAATTCCACTAGAAAGTGGCCATTTTTTGGTGCTACCTTATTCCAGGTTTGTAAATAACATTATTCCTTACATAAACTTCTCCTCCAGTAATTGTACAATTTCTTACGAAAAAAACTTGTAAGTCACTAGCAAGAATTCTAATTTCTATAAAACAAAGTATAAACGGAAGTTATAATATGTTGATTTTGTTTTAGGCGAGGTTACGTCAACCTGATTCGCCGATGAGTTGGTTAGCGGTTAACGAAGATGCCATAACGGTACTAGATCTGGCAACAATGCAACAACGAGTCAAATACCCCTACACAAACGTTCTGACTTTTGGCGGTTGTCAAGAAGACTTTATGTTAGTCGTAACCCAAAACGACCAACAACCCTCACAGAAATTAATATTTTCTTTAAGTAAACCGAAAATACTCGAACTAACGTTACTGATAGCGGATTATATGAATTTGTTGATCAACAATCCCGGTACACCTCTCTTAGGGACGCTCAGCAGAGGTACGATGGTGTCGGTGAATCAATCCATCATCAGTCAAACTATAGCGAATCAAAGTCAACCGGATATTTTGAAGTCGACTCCCGATCACGGTGTTCAAAGATCCGATTCCAAACGTAGAACTCACGTCGATTCCGGCCTAGCGTGATAAGCTAGAAATTTCTTTAACGTGAAAGGGTGAAATTAATATGTTGATAGTTTTTTTTTCCAATTGTGATTTTATAGGTTTTTTTTAATGTTTTTGCCATAAAAGCGTTTGAATATTGTATATAAAGCGAAAATATTTATTATGAACGACTGTAAATAGAATTTGTTATATTTTATTCCGTTTTGAAACTTAGGTGAATGTTTTTGTTCAATTGTGAGTGTGGCATGGCATTGTTGTAACGTGGAATCATTTATACAAAAAATACTTTATGCGAGGAGTGAATTTTAATGTATATCACAGTTATTTTCCACTTCGAAGGGAACTGCAACAAAAGGACCAACCC
Source organism: Galerucella tenella (assembly GCA_910591685.1). Classification (NCBI taxonomy): domain Eukaryota; kingdom Metazoa; phylum Arthropoda; class Insecta; order Coleoptera; family Chrysomelidae; genus Galerucella; species Galerucella tenella. Next base: position 20,147 of record CAJUYH010006578.1, on the reverse strand, counting down.
CTTTTGCTGGTTTTACAAAAACTGAGTGTGTCACAAAACTTTGTGATTTTCTTTCTACAATTTTCGACAATCTCACACTATTTTTTGGCCTAGGCATTGAAAATCTGTTTCACTGCTTAGGCAGTCAAAGTTTTACTTCTATAATCGATAAATGTCACTAAAACTACCGTTTAATGTCAATCGGAGGAAAAATTTTGAATTAAATATTTTTAATGATTTTATTCACGTTGAACAATGCAATGCCGCGTTTTTTAAAGTGGGAACAGAGAACCAACTAATTATTATTAACTATTTCCAATGACATTTTTTTTATTAACTCCACGTACTGAAAAACTTCTCTCTAAACTGATATATTTTCTTTCGGTTGTTTTTTTGTGGTACATTCATTATTTTGAGCAATTAAACTACGCTACCGAAATGTTGAAATGAAAATTTGAAAGAACATTGTGGCTTAGTTTCCAATAAATAACAACCAACATACATGCTTAGGTATCTCCAAATTATTACCAAATTAGCAAATTATCATGTTGTATAGTTCTTCCTTTTACCATTTTAATTATCTAATATTTTCTCTCGAAATCCAATCCATTTCCCTTCCAGTGTATTAGTATTTTTTGGTATCTTCATTAACAAGCTAAAGTGGGATTCACATTCAGATGGCAGTATATACCTACCCGTGTTTATCAACAGCGTTGCCAATATCACAATAGTCCTCACTTTTAGAAAAATTAGGAAAGCATAGCAGAAACTTTCGGAACTATTTCTGATACACTTTTATCATTGTGACAGTTGGACAATCACATAGGTAGTTGGAAACACTAAACAATTACTTATATTTACAATTTAACACTTCACCGTTTTTGTGACCTTGATATCACACAGAAGTCCGCAATCAACTGAGGGGATATACGTAATGTTATTTCACTCACAAAAATTGTATAATTTATAAATAACAACACAAAATGCAATATTTTTTCAATTAACATTTTAAAAATATCTCCCACAATAGTACCATTTCTAGAAGTCTGTTGAAGACTTAAGCAACATTACATCCTTTCCATCTTTTGAACGAAGCCATTTTCATGTGAACTTCACTATAACTATTTAAATTACATCTCAGCTTGTTTTTTTTGTAGTTTTGGACATTCCCAATATTTGTACTTTTGTTAAGAGAGATTTCGTCCATCCTGTATATTAATTTTTATCAACGTTGTATAATTATACAATTACCTTAATTTTATTAGTAGAACCACGAAGTCCAGTGCCAAAGGCACAAATTGGATCTACATCCTTGTAAATAAAAGAATTTATAAAATTCACATCATAAAAAGAAAGGAAGACTCTGTGGTGTTTTTTTTTGTATAAAATTTTATTTTTTAACTGTGAAGCTTGACTAGTCATGTACAATGAAACCGCATTGTATGTATTTGCGACAATAGTTACCGAGGTGTTAGAATATGAGCGCTTTAGATATTTTCATACATCTTTTCAATATTAGTTCCCGATGTACTTCCATTTTCCAACATCATCATCAATTATCAATTCATTCAATTAATGCCTATTTTTTCATCACATCTTTATTCTTTTTCCGTACCTACTTTTCTTCGTTCAAGGTTTTTTTTCCTATTTTTCTTCAATTTCTAGCAAATGTATGAATGCATATTGGGGTGACATTCCTTAAAGATTTATTGTGCCCCCGTTGCTTCTACTTGTTAGTTCCCAAGGAAAGCCTCAGACTAGTAGCCTTCATACCCGGAGCATGATATCTACAGGCATTAGTTCAGGTTAGTGTCCTAGGAGGTAGAATAAAATTAATCGCAATAGGGAAACCTGAACTCATCATCCTGGGTTATGTGGATATGGGGAAGGTGAAGGTAAACAAAACCCATTTACCAATTAATGGTGTAGGGTATATGTTAATGTCTATTGTTAACACCATTTTTCAATGTCTGAAGACAAATTTTGCTCATTCTTTTTTGTTATTTGTGATATTTGCTAGCGCCTTGTCCGCTTACCATGTTGTTCATAGTTTCGTCTATTACTCCATCCCGTTTCCTTTAATTATCCATTCTTTGGAGATGACCCCACCAGCTATGTTGTCGTTTTGCAATAAATTCTAAAATTGGTTCTATTCTCCTTATCTTTCTATTTTACAATATCCTTTCATATTTTCCTCAATTTTCAATTTTGGAACGTGAGTATTTAATGAGTTCTTCACTTCAACGTTTGCGCTCATATTCTACTGAAAAGGGGAAGCAAGGGGGGTGTTAAACTAAAATTTTCTTTTTATCTTAAAATGCTATTAAATAACGAACTTTTTTAAATGTAACAATTGTAATTCTTTGTACTATTGAAATATTTAAGAAGTGATAATTTTTTGGTATAAACATTTGATACCCAATAAAAACAAATACTTTATTAATAATAAAATATATCATTTAAAAATGGCATTTTTATTTCCATATGTATTCTGGTGTCCCCTCGAAAGTGTGAGTATAAGAAATTTCATGAAATATACAGTTAGGCTAGGTTTGTGGTAATAACGCAATGATCAAACACAAGAAAAAACAGCTTCAATTAGAAATAATCCATTCGAAGGAGAAATACTGGAAGAACCTTATAAAAAATGATATTTGGAGACAAGCTTATAGGATAATCATGAAGGGACTCCAAGTAGAGTCTTCATATAACCCAGACAACTGAAGTGGCGGGATATCTTTTCCCCTATACTATAATCCAAAATCACAGAAGGAAAAGAGTCAATGAAGTTCCTCCAATCACGGAACAGGAGATTATTGAAACTTAAGAACAGAGGGCACCGGATCTGGATAATATACCTGGAGATTAGTAGCAAAACTCCATCCACAAATTTTGACAAAGGACATGAGTACAGAACTAGAGAGGATATTATTCCCAAGCTTCCTCATGAAATGCAAGCTTGTTCTTATCCCTAAGCCAGGCAAACCTGAAGGTGAAAATTGATCATATAGGCCCAGTTGTCTTGATTAAGTACTACAGAACTAGAGAAGATATTATTCCCAAGCTTCCTCATGAAATGCAAGCTCTTGGTCTTATCCCTAAGCCAGGCAAACCAGATGGTGAAAATTGATCATATAGGCCCAGTT
>CAJUYH010006578.1:0-16922 GCA_910591685.1 Galerucella tenella | reverse complement strand
TTTTGTATTAAGGTTACGGTCAGAGCCGGCATCAGATAATTTTCCTTACAAAATTAAATTCAGTTCAAATCTACAAAACCAACTCAACAACACTGCACTAGTTGCATAAATAACTTTCAAATTCTCATATACCTACTAGACTTTTAAAAAAAAAGACAATTTTTTGTTCCAAATATAGTGTTGTTAGACATGATGGAAATAAAAGTTTTATATTAAGAGGTGCCCCATTGATCATTTCCATTATCAATTTAAATGACATGGAAACAAAATTATCTTGTGCTTTGGAATTATTATTCAAGTTTCGTAGGGAGCAATACATCGGAATGACCGAGATATATTATTGAAGGAAATTTTACGCTCTACAAAAAAGGGCTACTATAAGTTCTTGATATTTTTACTCCTTTTAGGTACAAGGTTAAAGTTAAATTAATAAAGAATAAATTTTGCTTTTTTTTCAATTTTTCGACGCTATAATCAAGTTTGTGAAAAAAAATGTATAGGATGTGTTTTGTAGATCGTTTTATTGACTCTGATCTCTGTAATATTTTTCCATATTTTTTTATGGGTCGTAGGTTATACGCATCAATCTGCATTAAATTACAGGAAGAAAGTTCTCAATTGAAATGAAAATCTTTCAATTCAACAATCACAATGGATAAAAATATAAAAAAAAACAAGTTTCAGATTGAATATATAATTTTATTATTCTACGTTAGCTATAACATTCCAAAGCATAAGACAATTCTGTTTCCATGTTATTTTAATGGAAAATATATTTCAAGAGAAAAAAATGAAATGACTTTTTTGTCTTTCTAAGTCATCTAAAGTTGATTTATTCAAATTCACCTTTTGTAATATGCGCTTTCTTTGTATGCTCTTCTTTGTTTGCAATATTGGAATCCATATGAAAGAAGCAACGTACCTATGTTAATATGTATTTATAATAATGTATAATAAGTACCTTTATTGTACTGTTTTCAATTAAAAATTAATATTTTTTGGAGAAAGCAAATGTAGAATGTATATACACTGTAGAGGTTAATTATTCCTTACATCTTTTGGCTCATAGTTCGTTGAATTGTATTCTGAAAATCTGTAAATTTCTCATTGTTTTTCAAAACAAATTACCACGTGCTATTGACGATGATAAATATTATCCACTGCCAACATTTTAACTGGTTAGATAAATTTTAAATTGAATTGAAAATTACGTTTATGTTTATCTACATACCGCTTTCAATAATAACTTATTTTTTTTGGAAACCATTGGATGAAAATATATACTTATTTGAGGTGTGGGCTGGTTAATTTTTCATACTGGACGTCTCGTTCGAAATATCTTACATTCCGGTCCTGTTTCATTTCCTGAGTCATAGTACAATTGAGACAAAAACTGAAAAGCACATCTGGTTTTTCCAAATCGTCAGAATTCGAGTGAATCTAAGGTGAAAGAAGTCAACAGAAAAAAAGGAAAATAAAATTTTATGTTGGAAATAATCTCCGCGAATCGTTTTAACCTAGATAGAATATTTTTTGGCAGTATCGTATTTTATTGAACAGCTGGATTAAAAAAATGTATACACCAGTCTTACTGGCATCAAAACGAAAATAAATTTATAGGTTCCGAGATTAAAAACAGCCGATCTAGTGAGACACAATATTATGATGAATAGTTTGTTTTTGTTATTCTTTTTGTTAATTATTTTGGGAAATTTTTTATATTTTGAAATTTAACGTTTCGGTAGCGTTTCAGATACCATTATCAAGAACAATTGAGTATTTTTCAAATTCTGGTCCCTATCTGACACTAATGAAAAAATTCGACTACTAGACAATCAATAATATTTTGAAGTTAAAGACTGCAAAAAATTTGTTATCAAATTTGTAAGGTCCATTCTCAATATATCATGTTCTTGATAAAATGTGAATATAAAATGTTTTTTGTAAGACATTTTAACAATATTATAGTTCACTCTGAATGGGATCTAGTGAAGTGCATGCTCCAGAAAAGTTTTATTGAGGGTAGCGCTTTTTTGCTTATTTCGGAAATGTTGATAAACAAAAATTCCAATGATAAATCATATGAAAACCTGGATAAAACTGTTACTAATACTATCCAGATAAAGCAGCTTATTGATTATCGGAAATATCTCTTTTTAGCATTGGTAATTAAATTTGACTACCATCGGCTGAAGTACTAGCTTCACATGTTATACGCATTTAGTTGTATTGAAGCACTTTCTTTGATTTTTCGTCTTCCACTATTGCTCATCATCCCTAACATCATTAATATAGTTTTCATTCCGATTTTCATAATGGTCTAGATGTTTCACCCAAATAAAATTTGTCGCATTCACAGGTTATCTGATATAATATGCAATTTTTAGAAGATACAGAGGATAGTTTGTTTTTGATTATAACAGTGTGAAGATGTATGTTGTGATTCTAGAAAAAGGTAATATATGATATGACGTAATTGATGATAACAGGCTGTCAAGAGATAATTATCTTGTGACAGGAAATAACATCCAGAATGTAATGTAATAGATAATGTCCAAGACCGGTTAATGAAGATCTTTATCATTGTTTATTAGATTATTGGAAAGGAGATTTGAGGCGTGATTGAAATTGAAAATGCACAGATAGACTGATTATAACCTCACATAACAGTAATGGAAATAGATATTTCGTTAAGAATAAAGTAAGCTACCCAAACAGCAGAATATGTCCAGTGTACGTACATTTAAGACTCTTTTTACGTTGTTACGTCCTTGTCCGATAGTAAACAAAATATGTATAAAATAAGTACGTACAGTGAAGGATATTGGTTGTACGTACTCTACGATAAGTAGTAAGGACGTACTTAGGACAAACTCATTTTAACGTACTTTGTGTACGTGCTCTGGATGTACAAAATATGTTTATTTTGATATTGACATTGATAGATGGCGGTAGTTTCGTCTTTTTCATACCGTTATTGGTCTGAGCTATGTATCGTACCACAGCGAAATCGTGGGCCAAGTGTATTTAAATGTGCAATATTTATTGGTGTCAGGAGATGGTGGCAACTACACCTTTTTCATACCGTTATTAGTCTAAATATGTAAGGACTAAGGAGTTCAGGGGGGCGGGACGGTCATAACAAAACACATAGATATTTTAATGTGCATTATATATATTCATTATATTATTTCGATACACCATACACCCTATATCTAGTTTATTGTCTATCGAAAAAAGTGAATCTGTATATACAGATTGCGAAAATCCTTATGGAACACTCGCGTCGGATTACACAAGTACGACAAGGATATTATATGAACAAGAGAGAAAGAATAATTGTTTGCGGTCATCACTTTGTTTCAACTAGGGGTGTATTCGTTTTATGTACATATATAATATTAATTAGCTATAATATGTGTACGTCTATTGTATGTAATTCCTGTACGTACTCTGGACATACTGCATTGTGGAAAATGTACATCCTAAAAATGTGCTGTGTACGTACTACGTACAGTGGAGTACGTATTCTAGACATAACTTTTGTCCGCTGGTAACGTACTTCGAACGTTTTATGTATGTTTCGATGCTGGTTGGGTAGTAGATACAAGTGGAAAAAGAGCAATTGATTCGCAAAATCAAGTGCCATTTACGAACTCTGTTGATGACGCAGTAGGAAGTTCGCAGTCTGCTTCTATATATAAGCCAATCTCCACCCGTCAACCGTACGTAGACGCGTCTACAGTAAGTTGAACAAACCATTTCACCTGTGTTGAATTATGGTAGGTTGACGTCAAGTTTATGAATGATAAAATTTTGTTCTTATAGCCGGCAAACATTAAACCCCAAAATCAAACTGGGTGGTTAACTACGGCAAGTTTATAAATTGGATTTAAAAAAAAATCAAATGAAAAAGAAAATGGCAGTTGTATGCATGTGTTGCCATAGGGTGCAGTGACCGGTGAACAATCCTATCACTCCCTTCATGTGACCCCTGCTTAGGTTTTATATTTCGTAGATCAGGAAGTAAAAGAGGATTTCAATCAAAAGTTTGCTGCACCTCTGCTTAGGTATGTACCTAAGTTTCCGAGTTATAGTTCCATGTTCCCCAGCGAATACCGCCTCATAGACTTTCTTTACTAAAATATCTAGTTTCATTTTCTACAATACATTTACACTCCTACTGTGATTTGCGAGATTTCAGTGCTGCTTGAGAGTATGAGGAACTTCTGGCCTTCATACCCTCTTTCGATGTTCTTTTGCAGATACGGGTCGATAGTGGCGTAACACCTGGGCTTTGCACTATGTGTAGCTCCTGTTATTCTGTCAATTCTAGATCCATAATTGTACCACACCAGCATTCAATCCTGAGTTTCCATTCCATTCCAGTTTAGCAGGATGCTGCAAGGCTGGTTGATTAATTTTGGCCCCATGAAGTTATCATTTCTCATCCCGAGAAGCTACTTTGTGCTATTCTGGAATTAGTGGTCGATCTTTCGTGACAATAGAGATTTTTTAACGACCGGCTGCCGTTGATAAATCTCTTGTTCAATCAAAATGACAACCAAGAAATGTTATGTTGGGATTTTTCTGTAGAATTACGAGGTACGTGGTGTGCTCCTACCTCGGAATCAAAACGTAATATTTTAGCGGGATTACGAAGGGTCTTGAACACGACACCCGGCCGATACGCAAATAACGGATCCGGCTGTTATAATATATTCAACCTCATCCGTTATTTGCTACATATCGGCCTTGTAACGTTAATAACGATATTCTCACTATAATAATGTTTTGACTGGCTAGAATGTGTATGAATTACTGGAATTGGAAACATTAAAGTGTTGCCCAATTATATGTATTGTCATATCATCTGCATAACCCCTACAGTTTAGCACAGGAAATCATCTAAGACAAGATAGTCTTGCGGCTGTGGTATGTAGACCACCAGAGATCTGGAAATAATGTTGGAAAAGGAATTTTTCATCCACTGACAACGTTGATTGAGCTTGTACAAATTTGGAATTTCACCTACGAATCGTCTTCAATTAATTTATTTAACGATAATCTGGAGCAGATAGTATGCTTATCTCTTATATTTTGTCACTAACTATATTAAATTACTAGCAAAGTGACTACACTAACTATACTGAGGAGGAAGTGTTTATTTCCTATAACTGAAGAATACTATAGGACTGTTCCGTTATTTTAATCCTTGAAACGCAATCGAATTTTGCCGAAATTTAAAAATAATCTTTTCAAAGAATTCTAGAAGACAATAATGTTTTTGCCAAAGTTCAGGAAATATTAGTGGGTGCAACGGTTTTCAATTTTAATTAAACTAAGCACAGTTCATCATATTCAGTGGTTCACTTATTTCAACAGTTTGGCATTTTGTCAAAATGTTGTAAACACAATTGACATGAACTGTGAACACTATTATTGTTTTGAACAATAGTATTCGATGAGAAATAACCCAAATTTATCACGTGACTATATGAAGATTTTGTACTAACTGGTCCATAATTTTCCAAGATAAATTTGATTCATTATTTCAACCATAAAAAAATAGATGTTTTGAAATTATCTTCAAATTTCTTGTTCTACATAAAGCTGTCAACAATATCAAACTTTATTCAACTTGCATCAGTTCTCCAGGAACAGTTAGTGTCAATCACATTGCTCAACACACCCAGCAAAGCTGTGAATTGATTAAGCATCTTGTAGGATTTAACATAAATCAACTATTATGGGTTATTTACGATAACAAGACTATAAAGTTGCTAAAAAAATTGTGATGTTGCCAACATGTAGATTTTTTCTTTATTCAAAGGAGCTGGATAAGTCAATGTGACAGTTCTTCTTCATTCGCCTGTACCTCGTAAGGCATAAATCGAGGCTGTTTATTTAAAATAAGTGTACAGGGTGTCACAAAATAACTATTCCCATTTTCCAGGAATGACAGAGAGCCAATTGTTACTCATTGTATCCGGAAAATTTTTAATATCGAGATTAAATGAGATATAATTCAATTATAGCAACCTTTGAAAAGAAACAAAACTATTTTCGTACTTGACATTTTGTCACAAATTATTTCTTATTAGATAAATTAGTGTTTGATTGAAAATTCCACGCATGTGATTTTTAACCAATCAGAACGTGTATTCCTGACAGATCACCATCGCAACGGATGAATATTAGCGGAAATTTTTTCCTCGTGGGTACCCAACAGCGAATTAAACTGGAAATTTTTTTTACGTTCATAATGACAGAATATTTTTTTCGACAATCTAATTTTTATTTGTTCACATGATAATTTTGATTCATTTCAACTACAAGCTTAGATGTTTTCTAAATTATTAGGACCATTATGGTTAATGTTTATATTATAAACGCAATTATTATATACTATGGCTGGTTGATTGGGAGTTGCTTGTTCTTGATTTAGACATTCTTGGATTGTCTTTGCAGAAGTTGAAGCAGACCTCATTGCGTTTATTATATCATGATGATGGCCCGAGCCAATTTGCAGATATGGTTTTATGGAGTGACTGCTACCATGCCCTGTTATTCTAATTAATTGCTTAACAGCAGAATACGTCACCGATTATGACATAACGGCAAAGGATGATTGAACAAACTATACTCACGTCTCTTTCAGCAATAAGCGGATCCCTATTCCAGCATTTTCTTTAAAAATAACGTATCAAAGTTACCTATAACTATCTTTTGGTATTTAGGGTACTGTTCCATTTTGTGCTTTCAACTACACACTGCAGATTTGCCCAATTAATTAGTTTCAAAAATAACTCTTTCAATATTGAAGAATAATAAACCTAACCTCAATTGTGTCGGAACTGTCGAATTTTCCCAATTGATCTGACAACGTCTTGAAGTTTTGCCAACCCGTAAGCTGTAAATTGCCCTGACCATTAAGCGAAAATTGTATACGAGGCTGGTAAATTCATATTTTTTCTGATATACAGAAATATAACTGAAAATGACGTTGGACGTTATCGTAATTAAACCCTATGTATCAACATTTCTTGTGTGAGACACATTCCCAAGTGAAAAACTCAAAATTATCATTAGAGTGACCTATAGGCATTTTTCAAATTGTAAATTGCAGTTGATGCTAAATTATAATTATTTAAATAAAACTGTTATTTTTAGCTATGGATACCGTTTATCCAGAACCAATGTCCAGGTTGAACAGGCGAGTTATTCCCAAGAAGAGGAGGGGCTGTTCTCACAGATATAGAACTCAACCAGTTACGTTTTCAGAAATTCAAGTGAGTTTTGGTAATATTTTTACATTCAGCACTACTTTTTCCAAATTAGTTGTGGACTTGAACTTAAAAAAAATTACTTACTTATATCAATAGTTTTAATAGTGCCCTCGTAGCATTGGTAACTATTCTTGTCTTTGATTCCAATAATGATTGCTTTGTTCGTACTTATATAAATAGAGTAGAACAAGAATACAGTTGAATCAAAAATAAAAAACAAATTGTTTTTCTTAAAGATGCTATTATTTACTCGAATGACACATGAATGTCACCATTTTTTTATTATCATACTCTGTGTACAAGTTTTTCTCTTTTTCTGTAACTTGTGTGATGTGCAAAATAAACTTTTATCACTAATGGTTGAACCATACCTATAATTTTATAATTGGGACTACGGTCCAAGTTGCCAATCCAAAAAATTTCATATTTTTTTACCAATGTAGAAGGAAAATAGGCCAGGCGATCAAGCGATAGAGCATACCAGTGAAGTAATTTTTGACAAGAATTTAAAACTAAAAAAGGAGAGTTTCTCATGTTCATAACAAATTCCTGGAACACATTTGCATGTCCAAAACATATTAAAATTATACTACATAATGTATTTTACATGATGGCACCATCTGTTTTCTACTAAAATTTTGGTCAAAAATATTCACCTATTGCTTGGCCTAAAATATCGAAATAAAAAAACAAATTTGTCATATGAATGTTCGTATTATTTATAAATATATGTAAACAGAGCATCAGGTAATTTGATACAAAAGTCGATATTTGTAAAGGGCATGTTTAAATTAATTTTTGCAAAGTAGTACAAATATACTTCAATAAAATAACAAGAGTCAGATATCGGTTCAACACCCCATTAAAATTGAGACATTCCCTGATAAAGTGTTTAATATTAGGTATATTCATGACCTGTTAAAATATATTGTATTAAGTGTGATTATTTTTTTAAGGAGGTGGATGAAGAAAACGTGGCAGAAGAAACCATCCCGGAATCATCAACATCGAAATCGGAATTAAGTCTATTGATAAACAGAAAATTTGAAGAGTTCAAGAAAACTAGAGACATTGATTTTATTCTAAGTGATAAAATTGAAGAAATATCAACAGATAGTTCTAATCGAGTTTCGAATAATCCCAAAACTATTATTCCCTTAAAAACCTGCAGATCAATAGGCAGGCTACCGTCACGACCATCTTTTTAACAGTTCAATTAGATTTTTAGGATATACTATTAGCTTAAACGCTTCATTAGATTTTGTACAATAATAATAATTATGTAAATATATAAGTATTGGTATTAAAAAAGGCTTACATTTTTTTAGATACTACTTTGGTTTGGTAAATGGTTCGTTGGTTATACATAACTCCTGGTATATCAAGCAAAGCTGTGTTAAACATGGGGGGTGTCAGGCTCTGGGGGGTTTTAAGAGGAAAACTTGTTATACTAGCAGAAATAATAGTCGACAACTCAAATTGCATCTATCTGTGAATTCACTCAGAGCACAGTACACAGGTTCTGAAAAAAAATCAAATTTCGCCCATACAAATTGAAAATGATTCATCAACTTCGGATTCGCGAAATACCATTTTTTTATTAAATATTTTAACAAATAACACATTTATGAAAACAGTTTAGTAACTTCAAAACTCAGAGTAAAATATTATTTTTTCAAAAAAATATAAACTTTACTTTTAAAACGACTTTAAAAATCATAAAATTTAAGATGGCTGCCCCATGGTGTGACGTCATTTGTTTACGTTCTTATTCGTGTATCACGCTCTGAGTTCTTGTGACCTAATTTCCTAATTTGTTTCTGAAAGTTTTAAAAATGGATAAAGCCGAAAAAAAACTTTGTATTCCAAGTATTGCATTGTTCCAGTGTGTAAATCAACATGTATTAAAACTCCAGACAAAATATTTGTTACTTTACTTGGTGGCGCAAGCAAAAATACACTAAGGAGAAGGGCATTACTTTTGTTTGTGAAGACCATTTTAATATAAGTACTTCTATGCTGGTAATTTTTATTCTAAAATAGTTTGAGGTTATGTACCTATATGTCTAGGAATCAACCATAAAAACAACATTTTCTCACGACCACACATCGTAATATGGTTGGTATATATTATATAAATAAAACATAGTTTAAATCGTACTTACGATAATGCTTTAACTCCTCTTATTTCCTCTGCATTAAAGCAGCTGTTTGACTTCATACATTCAAGCAGCATAAATGAGTCTACTTTGGGCAAGTTATTAGTTTGTGCTTTTACAAAACCTTCGCTAGCCATATCTTTACTCACAAAATCTGAAAGAATCGTCACTGAACACTGAACTAGTAAATAAAATATATTCTTCCAAAAGTTTTAAAATATCATCGGAAAAATCGAATATTTATGTCCACTTTCCACTTTACGTTGACTTTTAGGAATAAAAAAAGCACACACACGTAATGGTCTCAAACAAACATATAAATGATATTTTTACGTCGATTAAGCAATTAATAGTTGATTAAAATACAATATAAACAGACAACTACACATAACCTAAAGCAATACCGGCCATATTGACATAAGTAAACACAAGAGATATGACATCACACGTATCATCGGTAGCGTTCGGAAATCCTCGGGTTGTGGTGGGAAAGTGCATTGAAATTTGAATTTTATTTTAAAATTTGGAAGTAATTTCCAATGGAAACTGGTTTATTTCCTATTATTAGTAATTTTTGATATCATATTTACTATTATAAATTAATATCCAAGCAAAATATGAAATATGCGTGAACTTTATTGTTCCAAACAAACTGCATTATTTCTTTGAGCTGCTCGATTGTTTCAAATTGTTGTACATCATACAAATTTTGTTCGAAAATTCTCCGAGTTGAATAATCAACCGGATTTAATTCTGGGCTGTTAGGTGACCACATTCATAATATTTTTCAGTTACCAAACTGTTTACATAAATGTGTTATTTGTTAAAATGTTATTTAATAAAAAAATTCGGTAATTTCGGAAAATTTCCTTTCTACTGAAGTGTTCTGGATAGTTTATCTACTGAAAAAGCATATTAGTACAATTTTAGCTAAAACAGTTTTCATTTGCAACGAGCTTATATAATTTTTTTTATGAGTCCGACCCTGTATATTATTTTTGGTTTCAAATTTACAGTCATGTTGAGGATATGTTAGATTATTAGCTCTGCAAAAAGAAAATAAATCGCCCAAAAAAACAAATAAATATTTCCAATTAAAAAATTTACTCCTTTATTTCGGCCCACAGTGTATATTAGTTTTTTGCTTCACCAGTACATACGTTTCCGTTCTAATTGCTGTATTCTGGTACCCAGATAGTACCACAGTTCCTAGTTGCCTTCGATCTAGTGAGTTTTCAGTGCAGCTTTACAATCTGAGTATATGGTCACTTTAGCGGTGATTTCGTTAATTTATTTTGCTGCTTTTCCTATTGCAAGAAAATCTGCTTGTGAGACATTAAAACATGGCAATTGCTCATAGGTCTTTCTGACTTCTGGATTTTTAATCTTCCGTAGTATATCCCCGCTTCCATGCTTGTTTTCGTGATAGAGCGGTTATAGATTTCGTCTTCCTTCGGTACTGAATTCAAATCCCAGTCTTCCTTTCAGCCTTCTTTTGTTGCGAAGTAGTTATCTTCCTCCCGAAGTCACTTCTGGCGATTGAATAGGTTTTCTGTACCAGCAATTTGCCTTTGATTTCTAATACATATCCTTAGTTTACTGGTTTACACAAGTTTAATTCTCTAAGCCTTAGATTTCCTTTTTGGCAAAGTTCCTACGTTCAGATCGAGTGGCTGTAGGTAGGTATAGTATTAACTCCTGCGCAGTTTGTCCTGTGTTATTTTTTCGCTGTGATTCCCATTGAGATGCAACAAGCCATAGGTCGCTGTGTAAGTCGGAATGTTCGTTTGAACTCCGGTGAGAGAGAAAAAGGCAGACCTTTTTGTCTTTGCGTATTTATGGCATACACGCTATCAGAGAAAGACAGCCTAAACCTCCTTCTTTCTGTTATATGCTGACGAGGTCCGACCTGGCTTGTTGCCTCTTTCCGTAGAGTCTCTATGGGAATCCTGGGACTGCGATATCTTAAGCTTCAGTAGGGGACTTCTAGATAGTGCCTTTTGGATTTTCCACCACGTGACGGCTCCTTATGTAATAGTGGGTCTCACGATTGAAAAAATTTCTTGAATTATGGAGTTTTTTCCATACAACTAAACCCATTTCTATTACACGTGAAACGTTTCAGTAGGCTAACTGGACTGGTTCATAGGTTGATTTCAACAACTAAAAATATTAAAGTTTGCTATTATCCTATGTAGATTGGAAATTTTTCAAATACTTCTTTAGCATATTGTGTAAAAGCTTATGGTTTGAATCACTCATCCTATAACAATTGATTGATTGACTGACTCCTCTGGGAGAAATTTTTTCTTGGGCACTAGCTCTAGGTGTCTATATCTTCAATGAGACAGTGCTGTTTCCTCCTCTTCCATGCAAAACAGACAGATAGGTTCCTCCCTGTATATATGCCAATTGTATGCATGTGCTTCCTTAGGGTATAGTGCCGATGAGTAGTCCTGTCACTTTCCTCTTCAGGTCACAGCTGAGCACAGCTCAGTTAGTCAGTTTTTTGACCAGGAGTTTGATGTGTTCCTGTTATTTTGAGTAACTCCAGTGGTATTACAATAATTATAAACATAATTGTAGGAAACAAAGGTTTTTTACACAACAACGTCCTATTATGCTGTAAATTATTGATAAAGGTTCCATTGAAGCAAACATTTTTTAAATGTATTTTATTAAGATTTTTGTATTTAACTAGGAGGTAGATTTGTATACAATAAATAATATAATATATTAGCAATACTATGGTAAACAATATTACTACAAAAAAATTAGGAAAAAAGATAAAAATATTGATTAAAAAGAAATTTTGATTATGCAGAAGAGAACATAATCATAGAGTAATTAGATTGAGTGTTCTAATTTTATTTCTATTTCAACTGTACTTGTGTACCAACTTTAGACAAATATTTAGATTATTTGCAAATGTATAAGGCCGCTTGGTTACACACAAAATCAACTAGTATAGAACTTTAGGGAGAAAAATAAATGATAGATACAGGACTTTTGGGAAGTAATGGGAATTCTATAATGAACTAAGATCATAGATCTTAAATCACATATTTGTATGAAGAAAAAAACGAGGGTTACTGTTTGTAAGAAGCTAGATAACAATGGTTGTAATTGTCTGATACGAAGTGTTAAGTTTGACTGTTTCAAGTTATGCCGGCTATCGCCTATCATACAATAATGAAGCTATAGGTACCTTCACTGTATCAGCAAGTTTTTCAAGTAGACAGTAGTTTAAAGAGATGTCCTTGAGATTATGAAATAGCCCGAGTGTGTAGAATCCCTTTCCCATAAAAATCCTTTCTTTGGAGCATTCGACAGTCTTCAACTGTTTGGAAACAAGTCATCAGAAAATCCTCAACATACTTCTATATGTTCGCAAAGGAGGCGAACAGCTAGATTCGCTTTTTCACTACAAGTCGATCTTTACGTCGTGTTGTTAATGGCACCAAAATCGTGAATCAGGTTGTTGCACCGAATAGTATTATTTATTCGGTGGTTGTAGGTATTACAAAAATGAAGTTAAAAAAAGTAAAATGATGGGAAGTTCTATTCAAACGAAAGTAATATCTCTGAAATGAATGATTTCTCATACAGATATTTTTTTTCTACTAGTACTTTTCCACTTGCAAAACCTGAATACAGCAACCAAAATATAAATTGCATTATGTCCAATGCTTTGCTAGTCTCGGCTGGTGAACGTCACATTAACGAGAGTTATGTCCTAAAACTGTATAGCTTTCTCACATTTTTCAAATTCAAATTGCAAACCCATCAAAAACCTATCGCTGGTTATACTATTTCAGAATCAGGAACTAAAACAGATAAATAACAATTAAGTAGGTCAATATTTTTGATGAAGAAAGTTTTTTTTCTTGTCGGTTTTTGTTTCTCAATTCTGTTTTCCTATGAACGATTATTATTTTTGGTTCTTTCCGTTGTTTAGGTATATCTGTTGGTTATCGTATTTGTTATATCAAAAGTTACTTATTGTGCCTTACCTTTGACATCGCTCAAGTCATATCTTATTTCATCCATTTTCGTCTATAATATATTGATTTTGGTCATGTACAATGTACATTGCTGGAGTTTCAATTTTCCAAAATAGTTTTTCATTATTTCTGCTTACAATATTTGTTATTTTGGGGAAGAATAACCCAACATTGGTTTGATTGTTTAAATCAAAGATGGAGAAAATAGAAACAAATATAGTTTTATTCATAGATATATGAATTGTGGTTCGATTTATTGGGGAAATTTTAATTTGAACACTACCAATATAGCTTTAGCATCGATAGATAACAATGTTTCACTATCGACTCACAATAATTATTGTACGTTCAATATTAATATAAAATAAATGATTTATTATTATCGGTCTATTTATTATATGATCCTGACGAATACCACTCGCAATCGAAAATAATTATTTTACCAGTAACAATAGGTAATCTGCAAAAGATCACGAGATTGTAACTCGAGTGGTTTTTTAAACCACCAAGCACACACTGAACAAGCTATGCCGATTAATTGGTATCAAGTAAAAATCAAACAGACCTTACTTCATGAAAACTGTCACATGAGATGTTTGATTTTCAAACTAGCTCTTATTCTATTCGAGTAAGAACTCATCGACACTCGATATAGCCCCGCATGCTTAAATAGTGATAACTTCTAGCCTCGGTTTTTTATACACATTTATACACATTCCGTGTATTAGTTGATATTAGTATATTATTAAACGAGCAATTTATGATAGCCAATATTCACGCTGGGTGACGTTTGCGTCCCGAGCCGCAGGCGAGGGGCGCAAGTCACCCGAGTGAATATTGGCCATAAATTGCGAGTAGAATACTATACTTTGTCCACGACCCTTGATTTCTTTATTAAATAAAAGTCAACTAACCTCCAGTTCATGAAGTTATAATATGTAGACTTGTAGACATATATCTTTCGATTTTCCTGGCAGCAGTCCTATAGTCGTTAATTTCGCCGCCTCTTTTATTTCAGTTGGTGTAGAACAACGTTCATTTCCACTATTCCACTATACGAATTCAATGAATTCATCGTTGCAGTAATATAGCGTAACAATTTGGTATTAACTAGTTAACAACTAACGTCAAAAATCAAAATTCAAAATTAAATAATTTGACATATATAGAGATGGGCGATACTGTGTAAAGTATCAATACAACGTACCGTTATAAATATATTGTTTTGAAATACTCAATATCAGAAAATATTGTTATGAAAAGTATCAATACTAAAAATTCCGATATTTTATCGATACTATATATTTCAGAAACAAATTTCCTGAACAAAATACACAGATGTTATAGTTTATTTCATATTGTGCCCCCATCTCTAGTTACCTATGTAACGGAATGTTTTGACATGGCCATGTATTCTAGGTGGCCATGTGTTTTGAGAGTTGAATTGTCATGGCGTGAAGTATGAACCATAATACACTCTAGTAGATATATGGGTACCATATAAAATATCGACTTATCATTAGGTGGTCGTGGACAAAGAAATAAAAATACAACAAGCATTTTGAGTATCACTTGATCCGGCTCTACACGACTCGATACCAATTGATCAGTGTGCCCGCCGCCTAAGCCTGCGTCGAGTTATGAGTGGAATATAATCGATTATTTTCGATTGGTCGTGTTGTATTATAACTGACTATTTAAATTTCATCGATTGGAAAGATAGCAGTTATTTTCCTTGTGCTGGAATGTTACAAACAATTTTAAAAAGCTTTAAATGACCAACCTAATTTTTTTGTAGTAACAACGGAATTTTTGAAAAACTATATATTTATATATTTCATAAGTTAATTTTGGAACGTATTTCTGTGTAAATAAATTCAATAATATAATTTCAGTTTAAAAATTATCACCTTATTTATTAAGCTGTTTTTTTACTTAAATCTACACATATCACGCAACATTTTATTGTATTTACAAATAAATAAATATACTTACAAAAAATATCAACTGATCTATCTAAAATTAAGTTACAACAGATTTGGTAGTTACATCCCAGGTCAAAGCAAGATTCATCTTTATTATTCAGAACCGATTACAGAGCTTTTTTAATCAGAGCAGCCAAAATTTACTTTTTCATGTTTGCTGCTTCTGATTCCTTAATCATGTGTGGATTGGTACATGGATGAATTGAGTCACATGAAGCAGCTTTGTGCACTTCAGCATACCTTCCTTTTCTTCCTTCAGTTCCTATTTTCTGTCATTAAGCCCAAAATTTCACCCAACAATAAACTGCAAGCTTCTCAGCTAATAGGTATGTTTTACTTGCTATCCTGGGATGTGTCATTTGGTAAAAAGCTACCTAAAAAACAGACTATTATCTAGAAATATTATTGTTGATCGAATTACTGCTATTGGCATGACTAGAATTATTTTGAGTGTATTTCTCATTTTCCACACTCGTCTGTGATTCTCTGATACTTTCGGCCGGATGGAGTGTGACTATGGATTGCCGCCTCACCGGTGCTACTGGCGTTGAGTGCAATATTGCATATAGAGGTCCTTCGCGTTCTTTGGCAGGACTAACTAGAATTGTAGGACTAGGATTTATTAATATAGAAGGTTGTTCATCTTCTAATTGCATGCTATTCTCAGCTGCTGATGGAATGGTAGTGAGGAATCTTACTGTCAGTCTTCCTGGTGAACCTGAACACAAACAATAATCATATGAAGTGAAAGTTCGATACAAAAAAAACTAAAGTTGTTGAGGGTCCGTTAATGTGAAAAGGATAAGTGCATCACAAAAAGAGAGTTTTGTCTTTGAGAAGGACCAATAAAAAATGTGAGGATTATACCTGGTGGCTCAGATTCGTCTTGTATAGCACACTGACGTGTCAATCGAGGCTTTGCCCTGCCTCTTGGAGGATCACTAGAATTACTTGATCGAGATATTCGCCATGTACTAGTGCTAGCAGTCGTTGCTGATCCAGATGAATCGTTTCTTGAGCTGGACAAATTTGAATCTTGTGATGTTTTTCTGGTAATCAACCAAGAGGATGCTCGTCTTTTTGGATCCAAAAGACGAAGAGGTATTCCACAATGATGATTATGTCGCCATGAATCAGACCTGTATATATTTTTTCAAATGAATAATTAAGAAGTGATATATTTATATTTATAATTCTTTTGAGTGGTTGGATAAAGTGTTTTGAATGCACCTGTGCAGTGTACGTTCCAATGAGTGCAGCCCTTTATCAATTACCTCTCATGATTTGAATCTTACTAACCCGGTTATGGTTTTGTTAAGCATATTTTAATTTTCGAGCCAAATATGCAAAAATCACTTTAAAATTTAATTAATTCCAGCTAGCACTTAGCTTTTTTCGTCTAGTATAGACTGCGTTTCACATGAGAAGAACTCACGTGAAGTTTGCCAACTGCCTTGCGCAGAAATCAAAATCGGTCTTTTTATC
>CAJUYH010006577.1:0-19794 GCA_910591685.1 Galerucella tenella | reverse complement strand
AAATTTTGCAATACTCAGTGTAATATATATCCATATTACAATTTTTGAAAAGATGTGTATATTAACAACACGCGTTAGTAGACATAACCTAAAGGATTAGTAAATGTTTTATGTTTAATGAGATTATTGATTAATTTGATTCTGTAAATTTAAACAGATGGGAGAAGATATTTAGTTGAATTGATTGGATTTTTCATTATTCAAAAAAATATCCTTATATTAAAGCAAAGCGAAATATTAAAACCCAAAAATAAAATGAATATATCAATTCAATCAGCACCAAATAAAAAAAAAATAAATAAATAAATAAAATACCAAAAAGTAATAATCATATATGGACAAATTATGAGTAATAATCAGTAATCAATAACAAAAATATTCAATTACCAATGAATAATAATACCCATAATAAATCTCCACATGCTTCAATAAAATAAAATAATTATTTTAAAAGTCGTCAATTTATTTACACCAAATCCTGTATAAAACATTTCGTTCTCGTGGCAAAGTTTGTAAACAGTTAAAAAACAAAAAAAAGAATGAGGTGCAATAAAAATAGGCAGATGAATATGAGAAATTAAATAAATAATATTTCAAATTGTTCAAAGTGACAATTGGACATGATGGTATTTACACTATATCCCCTTACTATCAATCATATTAATTTATATTTATTGTGAATTCCATTTTTTCCACCACTACTTACATATATATGTAAATATATGAACAACAACAATATTAATAATTAAATTGATAATATGAATAAACAAAAAAAGAAAAAAAATAATAACAGAAGAAAATACGGTAGATTAATTTGAGTTCATAATTTTGTTTCAAAGACACTTTTCTGTTATATCAAAAATTAAAATTCCAATTAAGAAATAGTAAAATTATATTTTGATACATTTGCAATAATGAATAATAATTCAGATAATTATCAACATATTTCAGGGTTTATCACTGCAAATTCTTGCGTAAGACTTTTTGATTCGTATGAGAAATGAAAAAAATTGTTGAATATAAAAATATAAATAAGCGAATGTAAAATGAATAATGCGAAGTATATTGAATTGTTTAACAGACAATCGCAAGAGGAGAGTGCACCTAACTGTACTTTTATCATCCATTACATCAATTCCAAATCGGAATTTTAATAACTGCCAATTATTATAAACATAACAAACTCGTTAATAGAATAAATAGCCCAAACAAAAAAATAGAGGTTCAAATAAAAATTGTTCGAGCATTAAATAATACCAATACTATTATATTATATTTTGCAGTAACAATAATCGATATATAAATTCGAATAAAATAAACAAATTAATTCCATAAATTCGTATAAAAGAATACATTAATTACATCAATAATTAATTAATAAATAAAAACTATAACTAATTGTTTAATTATTATATCAATAATTCTCTTCAATATACTTTAAACTATTCAAAAAATAAAATAATTGCAATGCCATATTCAGAATAATAAATAGCCACATCAACAACTCATATTTGACAATCAATAAAATATTAATAAATATTTAATTATATTATTATAAATAACAATTACGTCAATGTATCTAGATTAAAACATAAAATTGGAACAATTGCACGTATAAAGTCAACAATTATTTACACAAAGTCCGCACAGGTATTTTTGAAATGTTACAAAAATTTTCTACATAATCAAATAATAAAATAACTGTAATAATAGTTATTATTATTGTTAAATAAATTGATGTATGGATGTTTTACTTATAAACATAGAGAGATATTAATTGAAAAGTTGACAGAGATCTCGATAAATTAAATTCACCGATTTGTAATTAATAATTGGTCGATTATTGACCATTGGCATAAAAACTCTTTAAACCAGTCATAAAAATTCTGTGCTCTCGTAAAAAATTAAATGAATTATCAGCCCAACACCATCGAAATATTTATTATTATCTTTAAATATATATTCAGCGATCTATTTGTTTATTGAACAATATAAACTTTAAAGTAATTTAAAGTCATTCGTTTATTGACACAAAAAGAAAATATTTCACATAGTTTTTTTTTTTTTTTTTTTTTTTTTTTCACTTGAAAAATATTTTTGTGATTATTACGCAATATCATCGGCAAAGTATGAATGAATTTCGTTAAATTCACCATAAAAACAATTAATCAATAGATATCTGAAAAGCCACAGCATTAAAATCCAACATAAATCGTAGCATTCAACGACAAACAAAAATGAAAAAAAAACGAAAAACTCTTTCACGATTGATTATAAATAAATTTATTCATTCTAATAAAATGCACCTGCCCGAATTGAAGTAAAGAAAAAAAAAAATCTCTTAATCAAAACGAAACACGATCTGGAATTTGACACACCAAAAAAAAAAAAAAAACAAAATAAAACAAAACTATATAAAATTCCATTTACCAAAACTCACGAAGAAGAAAATAATGAAAAAGCGACATAAGAACATTTCGAAATAAATAAAAAAAAAAAAGCGCACAAACGAAAAAAGCGAACTTGGCAATTAACCTATTAAAAAAAAGCACTGCATAAACATTCAAATTGTTCATGCAACATTAACACAATGTGTATAACCATAAACACACACTCACACATGCACATAAAAATAAAAAGCGTACTATTTCCTTATTGTCAATCATAACAATTTTCAATAGGTATTTTTTTTTACCTGTTTTTTTTTATTGCAAAAAAAAAAAAATTCACGAGCGAGCCACGAGTCAATTCATCTTCACTCGCATTTCAACGTACACAAATACAAATAAATAAATACATAAATATATACATATATATCTAATAAAGGAAGTAAAGCAATGATAGTAACAGGCAAAGCGAGAATAACGGAAATGACTGAGTAAAGAAAACGAGAAAAAAAAAAGTGAAAGGAAGCGAGCGAGAAATACACTGGGACGGACAACAAAAAGGAAAGAATGGCCGAGTGAGATTTAATTGCGAGGAACATAGAAGAGAAGAATAAGAGCGAGGGTGAGAGAAAGAAGGAGAGAGAGAGAAAAAAACAGAGTGCAGGAGCTAGAAGGAAGTGAAGAGAATAATAGAACTTATTCTTTGTGTTTATGTTGTACAAGTAAAGGCAGTGGCGGTCAGTTTGCTGATGGGCCTCTGTTCTTATCTCAACTATTATATTATTATTATTATTATCATTATTATTATTATTATTATATGTGGTATATTACTACGGATTCTTGTGGTGGATTTGAAAACTGTTTGGAACCGGATACGACAGATGGCGCAGTACGAATACATTTCTTGTGAGTGATTACTTCAGTTTTAGGGATTTTATATAATGAATGCAGCCCAATGGGAATTAGCAATACTCAGTGTAATATATATCCATATTATAATTTTTGAATGGTGATCGTAAGACCGAATATAGAAAAAAAGCATAAATTATCGTAGTTATAAGCACTTTTATTCGTATTGAAAATATTTTGAATAAAATTTAGTGTTACAATTACGAAGATATTTCCTATTAAAATTATAATCATATTTGTAGTTTTAATATCTTGCAATTCTCCTAATACCTTCCGATATAAATAGACATTTATCCTGATTATTATTCCAAAAACATGAAATTATCTTATTATTTTTCTCACTGCATAAAAATTTTTCGTCATAAGACTTTTTTACTTTGCAATATACCACGTTCGATCGAAGAAAGATAAAAAAAAAAGAAGATAAAGACTGAAAAAAAAGGGAGAGTCGTCCACACACAAACATACACACACACATTTACACATAAGCCAAAAACACTCTCCTCCTCTCTCTCTCTTTTTGTCTCCCCCTGTACAACTATTACTATACACCAACCATTACACACGTCTTTCCCCTTTTTTTTTTAACAACCCCAGAGGCGGTTTCTCGTTGCCGCGCACAGGCACCTGGACCTAGACCACGCGCGAGGCTCTTCACCCTTCAACTCTTAAAGCCTTACCCCAACTTTTTTAACCCCCCACTGAATTTCTTTTACCACCACACATTCATAAGTACACACAGCCTATACATACCAATATAAATAAGTATTCTTATACACTAAACATAAAACATATACATATATGTTTGAAAAATTTTTCCTTTTCAATGTGTTAAGTGTAACTGTACGTGTCATTCTCTCACTTATATTCATTCGCTCAGTCTCTCGCTCTCGCGCTTTCGTATTTTTTTTTTCATTTCTCTCTTTGCCCCCCCTATCGGCCCAATAGCTCGAAGGGTTGTTTTAAATAATAATACGCGGGTCCCGATCGCTGTTCCCAAATAAACTCAGTCGCGCCAGTCGTTCGTGCGTCAGTGTGTTAAGCGCAAGGGACACGTGCCCTTTCTCGCCATTTTATATTCACCTCTCGCTCCTTCTCATTCAAATAATTTTTAACGTCAGTACTACACTGTCTATATATATTCTATATAAATGCCTGAATCGCTATTGAATTTGATTGAAGAGCCGATAGACCTTGTCGAATAAATTTGATTGTATTTAAATGTGAAACCCGCGCGGGCGCGCACGCGAATCGATTGTAAATTGTAATTGTGCTTCGGTGTGTGGTTATTAAAATTTCAGTAGGATATATACATATATATATGTATATATATATATATATATATGTATGTATGGATGCATGTATAAATAGGTAATTATGTGTACACACGTATATTTGATGTTGATTACAGTGCGTTTGCAATATTTATACATAAATTAAATTACAAGAAAAAAAAAAACAATTATATAATAAATTTTATTTTAAAAAATTTTTTTTTACAATTTAAAATGATGTTTATTGTCATGGGGTATGTATTTACATTCACTATTTAATTATATTATATTTATATATAAATATTGAATGACCTTAAAGATTTATCAATATTTTATCATCAATTTGGTGAATTAATTCGCAATATTATGAAAATAATAAACAAGAAAAGTGCAATGAATTTATAAAATTTCAATGGACAATAATTAAAATGTATAGAGAGATAAAAAAAAAATTATTTCTCGCCAATTTTATCATAAAATTTCTCTGGAATAAATTCCAAGCAATGCATTGGTATTCACTCGCGTGATATCTATACCACTGCAACGAATGCACCTCTCATTCTTTCTGTTTATTTCTTTCCTCGCCACTGTTTTCATTTCTTTCTCTTTTTTTTTATTCCTTTATCTCGCATTTCTTTTTCACTGTTCTATAACGGTGAACATGAAATCGTCATTTAAATCCTGCGGAAATAGACCTTGAAGAGTTCACAGAGTAAAAGAAAGATATTCGTATAATATATAACAATCATTGGAGTTTGGTGGGTGCATCAACTTCTATTGTGGTGTAAAAAAAAAAAAAAAAAAAAACGATAATGACAATAATAGTTCAAAGGAAGAGTTTTGAAAAGGAATTCACTTCAATTTGATTCGCGGAATAGACATGAAAATGGTAGTTATTTTTACTCTTTTTTTTTTTTATTGTTTCAGTCGATGTTTCCGTTACATAAATATATTATAAAATTATAAAATGACGATTGCTCCTTGAGTTAGATCATAACAACGACAACAACAACAACAACAACAACAACAACAACAAAACTGTAAACTAAAAATTGTTCATAGGTATGTGTGAATTGAGGTGAGAGATCTGAATTGAAAGCATCGACTCTCTAGGATATAGATAAGTGGACGTTGGATTGGTATATGTGTTCAACACTGTATATATATTCTTCCTCTCACGGTTTACGTGTCTATATAATATTGCAATGTTCATTCGAGCAAAGCGAATCAAATCAATGATGCACGCAGGCGTAAATTCGTGATCTACCACTGACTCTCTCATGATGGTTTATAACGCGTTCAATAGTTTTTGGTTTGATATACTTATATTGTATACAGTGGTGTGTGTGTGTGTGTGTGTGGCTTTGTATATATATTTGAGGATGAAAAGATGACGGAGAATGTGACGAGAATGCGACGTTGGAAAAGAGGTGAGAAAAGGTAGAAAGGGAGGAGGGAAGGAAGAAATTCTATTTCCAACTGAATTGTTTTTGTGTCATGAGAAAAATTTTTTATTTGTTCAACGCGTTACGCCTTTACTATTTTATTTGTTTACTTTTTTTTTTTCTCTTTTCTTTTTCTTACGTTTTATCGTGTAGCTTTTCTTTGTTCCTGTTTCATTTTATTCATTTCCGGGTGGGGGGCCGTTAGGCGGAAGGGCTTATTTGATTGTGATGAGTCTTTTCGTTGCTTGAAGGTGATTTTAATTGGAGGTTGCTTCTTGAAATGAGCGGTGAAATTTTATTTTCTTTTTTGTCTTATTCTTATAATTTTGAGAGTTATTTTTCGATTTTGATGAAATAATTGTCGAATAATATCATATTTCTGTTGAAATTTCATGGATATCACTTTTTTTTTTTTAATTTAGCAACGAAAATGGCACAAATTAATTGAAAGAAATGCGATCAAATATTTCTACTTTTCAAACGTCAATTAAATAATTTCTTATGAAAATTTTCTCTCGTTTTGCTGTAACAGTTTTCAAACAAAATTAATTCTCCAATAAATTCAATTCAATTCGATATTTTTACCTAACACAAATTGAACTTTTTGAAAGCTACGTAAAAACACCACCGTCGATAATTTCCAAATGAAGATATCATTAAATAAATTCATTTCAACGAAAAAAAAAAGAAAAAAAAAACAATCTCACTGCAATTATAGAATTTATAAATGACAATTATATCATTAATTAATTCATTTTATTTATTCAAAATAACAGAATCACATCGTGAAGCGACGTCATGTAAATATTCAACTACATTTACATATATAAATAATGATAAATTATATATTTATAACAATATTCAAATGTATAATAATTCAATATGGAAATATTCACTTCTATTTCACAATTATTCTGGATAATATTTTATAATCGCAATTATTTTTGCATCATTACGATATGTACAAAGAATAAAATATCACCCTACCAACCCGATAAACCCATCACAAACACTTTTATTATTATCCGTCAATAAAATAAATATCAAAATATTATCCATCCGTCAATATATTCTCATGCACAAATTATCAATCGTCAGATATTCACAAGCACGATATCCTCATTAACAAAATAAATAAATAAATAAATACATTT
This sequence comes from Galerucella tenella, assembly GCA_910591685.1. Classification (NCBI taxonomy): domain Eukaryota; kingdom Metazoa; phylum Arthropoda; class Insecta; order Coleoptera; family Chrysomelidae; genus Galerucella; species Galerucella tenella. Next base: position 12,625 of record CAJUYH010006577.1, on the reverse strand, counting down.
TGCAATATCAATTCTCCCCATCCAATCGGTACTCCATAACAAAATATTTCATAAATTAAATTCTTCAATATCATCAATCCGTTTGTTCCAATTTGTTTATGAATTAAAAAAAATTTTTTATTTTATTTCTATTTTTAATTTTTTTTTTCGATTATTCGGCAGATGTTTAAGGGTGAAAAAATATCTCTCTCACTCTCTCCCCTGCTATTATAAATCCACAATTTGTAGAATATAATTTCCAAGTCACGCCGAATTTTTTTCGTCTCATTACCCGCTCGCTCGCCTCATATGCACCAAAAACTCACGATCCCTCTTTCACTCTCTATCTCGCTCGCACTTCTCCACTATGTATATATATATATATATGGTCAACTCTTGCGCGTGCCAGGGTGAAAAATAAAAAAAAGGAATCGAAGCCAGCGGGATACATATAGCCCGTTCATCGCGCGCCAAACGTAAAAGAGAATGGAGAAGAGTAGAGAAGAGAAAAGAGAACGAGCAAACTATACACATATATGTAGTTGGTTTTTTTTTTTTTTTTTTTTTAAGGGGTGCGCCACCCTATAGCTCTGACGACTGTGTCATCGTCATTCCCAGTCTTCGGGGTTCGAGTCAGCCGCTTTACTTTTACAACAACGATATATGTCTATCGATATATATATATATATATATACCAGCAAGATATTGTGAGGTGAAGGGGGAAAGAGAAAAAAGAAAAAAGTCTCGAAAATTGTCCAAGCGTGAGTTAACAAAAAACAAAAATAGAGAGAAAAAAAAAAGGAGAAAAATTAATAATAAGCGAGAAGATTAAAGAATAACCGTTAAAATCACCGATGGCTAAAGGCGAGAAAAAGAAAAAAAATTTTTACACATATTTGTGTGCAACAGAACAAATTAAAAAATTAATATAAATACATTGGATGTAGTTTTTATATTTTTTTATTTTTATTTTTTGAAAAGGGGGAAAAAGAGGGATGAAAGGCTACATATGAATTATATACATGGTGGTATCGGCTTCTAGGCTTTGTATTCCGCCATGATTATTAGGCCTATCTTTTATATATATATACTAACTTAAACCGTTCAAATTTTTTTTTTACTCTACTTCGTTTCTTTGTTCCACTTCTTTTTTTTTTGTCTTCGATTTCTCTTCGAGTTTTATTCGAACCCTGACAAATTGACTAATTTCACTAATTTTCTTTCTTGTTCTTTTTTTTTTTTTTTTCCTCCTCGCTTCAAATTGCTTCTTCGCGCTTGTGAAAAATACATTTCCCACCAACATGACATTGATTTTTATTTCTGTCTGTTAATAAATTTTCATTAGCAATTTTTTACCATGATATTTCCATCGACAAAGTGGATAGAAAAATTTTTTTAACATAATTTTATTATGTATACTCTACAACTTTTACAAATATATATATTGGCAAACAAATAATTGTTGGATACAAACATGTAATTGAACCACAATTAATTTATTATTAATTCTCAATAAGGTCAAAGCCCTCTGTATTTACGTAGAGATGAAGAGAAGAAAAAAAAGAAAAAGAAAAAAACGGTGAACAATGCGAACGATATTAAAAACTTATCGTAAAAAGTAAAGATTACATTGATCTCATCCCAATAATTAAATATTGAACCTCGCGGCAACAATTCATCCATCTTTATAGTGAAACACTAAAACAACAGATATATCATCAACATCTTCTTCAAGAGAAAGACGAGACTGTACAAAGTACTGTTCATATGTATGCAATTGTCTACAGGCCATTTTTCTATATGTATAAATATTTTTCTATTCTACTTTTTCATTCTCGACTTCTTCCACTTCGCCAATGGACCATAAACTTTTTTATTCTATTCTCCTAATAACAGACATGAACATTTTCTTAGAGTATTTCTCGAAAATCACTCCAATTATCTGTGAGCCATATCATTATACTATATGCCCCTTTCTCGTATTTCTTCCCATGAAATAAATCCAAAGTATCATATACCTGCATAAACAAAATAACATTGTTAAACATTATAGAGGAATATATTTCTTTTCTCCCACATCACTTTTCAACAAATAAATAAATAAATAAATAAATAATGTAATTCTAGACGTGAAATTAATTGTACACATCAGTAAAAAAATGTGTGTGTGTGTGCGATGTGAGATTTCTTATCAGAGTTGTAGTGATGCAGCAATTTTTGTTGCATGGTAATTTTAACTATCATTAAAGATAAAATACAGTTAATAAAATGGTTGATATAATTTTTAATTTTTAATTTTAAATATAAATATATTGCTGGTGTTTATCATTGAATAAATGCATCATTTTCGTCGATTAAAAATTAAAAATCATCCAGTGGTAATTTATTATTTATCAATAAAATATTATTATTTCAAGCAGGCAGAGTTAATATTGTTGTTGAAGTGGCTAAATAAGAGACTGACAAGTGTTAATAGTTTGTCAATAGTGCTAATTTTTACCACTAATAATGCAAAAGTGCTAACTGCTAATATCCAGACAGAGATTAACATTATGCCCAAATGTCTATTCAATATTTATACCAAAAGAAAAATTTATATAAATTATTTGCAATATTTTTAACGCAAATATTTATATTTAAATCAACATATCGCATTATTGAAAATAACCAAATTTTTTATGTTGAATTTAATGTATTATTTTTTAATACTTCAACACATTTTATTATTCATTTCCAAGACCCAAGATCTTCAATCCTTTGAAAGAAAAATCATAATGAATTAGCATAAACACAGTGATAAAAACATTGACAAAAAAGTTGGAGTTTCTTCAATACATTTTAAAATAACATCACACTCAATTGCAACGATAAAATACTGGTAATTCTACAACATGAATAAAATTATTATAACTGCAAATTTCTCGCTGTACGATAAATATCTATATATACAGATGCATTTGCATATTATTTAAAAATAAATTATTTGCATAACTTATATACTTCTTTATAAAGGCATTTCAAAACATTGAAACTATTCTCGTTCTCATTTTTTTTTCTTTCTCCACTGCACCCTCGCTACTGATACATAACAAACCATTCAATTTTTTTCTATTTCTTCAATCATATAATTAAATAACCGAACATAAACAAAAATACAAAACCGCCATTTTGTCAAAAATACACTCACATATATACATATATATATATATATAAATGTGAGTCTATGCAGTTTCCCTAATAATAGAAAAGAGAAATTGGAATGGAGAGAGAGTGTGTGCTTGTGTGGGATAGGAATTTTTCCGTTAGGGGAAAAAATGACTGTGGGCAACGTGGGAGTGTGCAAACTGATGCCATGGACCCTATTCGTATACAGCCACATAGAAATTGTGTTGCCCTATTGGTTAGGATCAAACTAAACATCTCCCTTTGCCTATGTGTGTTTTCGACATATCGATTATTTGTCGTGAAACTTGACTGTATTCATATATATATATAGTATAATAATAAGCCACTCTCAGCTGAGTGACTCGCGCCCGGTCAAGCTTATTCATAAAGAAGGTGTGGTCTGTTGATGCATCAATGACATTTCAGCACCTCCCACAATTCATTTAGTATTTTTATTTTATTTTTCCATTCCTCTTTTCTTTTCATACAATTCATATTTGCTATTTGTTATTTATTATTTACGCCAGCCATTGTATAATTGCCAGTGATTGTTCATTGATTTATTGGCTTGATTATATTGTGTGAATTTTTTTTTGAAAATAAAAGTCATTGAGTGATTTGTTTGTTTTTTTTTTTTTTTTGTTTTTCGACAGTGATGAAATGTATTTTATAATATCGATGGGGAATACAGAGTTCACAATGTGGAAATATATTTTATTTAATATTATTAAATGCATTTGCAGTATTTAATTGTAAATTATACAAAATAGAAAATGATAGATTGCATTGATTTGTTTATTTTTATTTTTTATTTTATTATGATATTCAATTAGGAAAATGTAATTTACAATATTTTACATGTGATATTGAAAATGGATATCGGTTTTTTGATTTTACTGTTTCAACGTCGTTGTATCAAATTGGAAAACAATGGTGATTGTTTGATAGTGTGACATTGACTTTTGGACGATATTTGAAAAAAAAAAAAAATGGAATTTTCAATTTTTTCGTGACATTACACAAAAATTCAGTGACTGTATAGCAATTTAATCTCTGAGAATACAGATAGCTGTAAATATGACTTCCTTTTACGAACAATTGGATTTTATAAGAGAGAAAAAAAAATTTTCTTTTTTAAATTACGAATTTTTTGCAGAATAAATCAAAAATTATATATTTATATTAAAATTAATGCATAAAATACGAAAATTTGTATTTCCCTCAATTCTTATAATCTCTATCTCTAACAAATGTTTATTTATTATAGAAAAAACCATTTCGATTACCAAATAAAATACATTGATTGATAAATTAAAACTGGAAATAATACACGGACAATATTTTAAATAATTTATACTGATGCCGTTATATCTAAAATAATAATCAGTTGAATTGTTTGATTATTGGAGGAGCGTTCAATGCGCAAAATTATTGATTATCTTTGTTGGAAATAATTATTGCATTTTGTGTATATAAATATATATCTATGTATATAGAATCAGTGATAGAATCGAAATATAGGATATTAATTATTTTACAGTTGAGTAGAAGGAAATTCAATATGTGTAAAAATTTAGATAATCTATAAAATAATAATAGCATAATGAAGCAGAGCGCTCTATACCATGGTACATTAATTTCATATGAACAATAAATGAAGAAAAAACATCTTTCATTCCATTTTCATAATAATAATTGGAATATATATACTCACGATTTAATTAAGAACGTTGAACTTTGTCAACGAATAAAAATTGTCTGCAAGTGACATAAATCAAATGTAAAATGGAAAATTCAAAAATATACTTGTTCATGTATTCCACTCTTGTCGTTATGCAAAAAGAAAAAATATACGAATAAATAAACAAAAAGCATTTTTTATTCGTTAACAAAAAGAAGACATGTTACTTCATTCTCTTATCACTCACACTATCAATGATAGAGAAAAAAAAAATAAATGAAAATTGCTTTTTAATTTTTTACCTTGAAATTAATATCATATTTTATATTTTATATTTATATAATTTCACATTTCAAGTCATTTGCCAACACTCATAAAATATTTTTTCATTTAATAACAGTTCTATGAACACAATGACGTATATCGGATACATTGAATAAACTAAATAATTCTGTACAATGAAAATTACATGTGAATTTATAATAGTCATTCTTAATTATTCTGTATAACTTTGGTGAGAAAATGTCAGACCGGTCGATTTTCCAATATTCAACGTCATAAGTGGGACAGATGCCACCATATTATTCACAGAATAACTGATCAAGTAACCATTAATCTGGATGGCTAGAAGACAAATTCAGTTGCATTGCAAATATAATTATTTATATCTTGAGATATGATATCGTAACATTACCAATTACATTATGTGCATAATGCTACCTTCATTGCACTGCAATATAATTTTTAATAGAAGACATTTTGCAATACCTCGAAAAAGACAAAAATAGTTTAATGAAAAATTCTAACGAAATTCACTTCTGCCTGGAATTTTTTATTTTTTCATATTTAAATTTTTTAAACAATCTCTAGACAGTTGAATGTATTGTTCGTATCTACATTTATTAATGTAAACGCCAACTGGATATAGACGCACGAAAAATGTCAGAGGAATTATCCATATTCCAGAAAACTTATTAATAATTTTACAAAGCTAAATTTTATTTTCTCGAAATTTGCAGTCATATCGTTCTCTTTATTTTCCACAATTCTGTATTCTGCTTTCACGAATTTTCACTGTTCATTTTTAAACATCGACATATTTAACATGTTTTAATAGAAGACCCCCACCCCCCCTTGAAATTTGTGTTAAAAATTAATTAATACAAATTTTATATTAAATTTTGATAATTTATATTGTGGAAAATAATTAATTTTCATGATAAATTCAATAAAAAATTACTGAATATTTGAACATTTTTCACGTAATCTTACAATGCAAAATGTAATTTTTGACAAAAAGCAGACAACAAACTATTTCTAACTGTAATTTCCTGAAAAATAATTTAATACTTTTAACATTTCGCATAATTCTTCACGAAAAATTCTATTTTCGTTTATTCCTTTATTATTCCTACGTGACATTCAAAAAAAAAATACGAAATACACCACTGATTAAAAGCAATTTCATGAAATCCACAACATGTAATAAAATATTATTTGTGATAAAAAATATCGTTCAAATAAACAAACGATCATTGAAATAATATTTTTTTTCTTTCAAATATTTGAATTTAAAATCAAAAACAACAAGATATTATTTTCATTATTGTAACGTTCAATTTAATTTTTGTATATACAATTGGAAAATAATTATTATCTATTAGGGTGTATCTATAAATATATAAATATATATATATACAATGATAGTGTGATAACTGAGCGCATCCACGTGTCGCGCCAAGAAAACGTGTGGAACGAACTGTTCTGTGATTGGTCTGCTACTGCCTACGCCGTGACGTAATACACAGTCGTCTCGCTGACTGGTTACTCACGTTATGGATGCGAGTAAATACACATACACACACATGTATGTATGAACATATATATATATATATATATATCTACATCTACCAGATAGGGAAAACAGAGAGGGAGAAAATTCGCCACACACGTTAGGGAAACGTTCACTATACAGGGTGGAGTATAACACAGAATGCCGAGTTCTATCCTCCCACCCTCTATTCCATTTGTTCATCCCCTATATTCTCGCCCAATATTATCCATGACACGTCAGCAAATCCAAAATTCGCACAAAATAAAAATGAAAAATTAGAAAAAAATAAATAGTAAAATATCACATAGCTAAAAATAAAATACGAGTTGATAAAATATTTTCAATTAAAACAACATTTTTGACATGATTAAAAATTAATTTTTACATCAATTTCCAAATATAAATTATTCATATACCTGTCATGCTATGCTCTCTCATTTTCATTTTTTTTTTTTTTTCTATTGTCTCCACTGTTTCAATTTCAAACAAATTGTACATTCGCAAAATGAAGAAATAAGGGGGGAAAAAAAAAAGAAAATAGATACTGTGCGCGTGGGCGTATGGATGTAAAATAAAAATAGATCGGCGAAAAAAAATCATCGAGAACGGTAAAAAAAAAAATAAAATAACTGAAAAATGAAATAAATTACGTATGGATATAGAGAGTGTATTCAAAAATGAGGAGGAATTATGTAACACGAATATATAAGAGAATAAAGAAGATGAAGAAGACGTCGAGTGTGTCTATACGTGTGGTAGCACAGAGTAGAGATAACAAAATATATATATATATATATATGGATAAAATACTACAGATAATTATATATGTATTTGTATATAAAATACAGAGACAAGAGGAGAGAAGGAGATATGTATAGATATTATATGAATATACAAAGCGAAGGAGAGACGTGAAGGTGAAAGAGGAGAGTAGATGTGGCGAGAAATGATATCGTGAATGTAGTGGGGATGAAGCGAGTTTGGAAAAGCGCATGGAGAGTTGGCGAGAACTGAACGTACAGTCCCCAAAGGAGAAACTCGCGTTGAAGCCACGAGTATTCTGTCCACCAGCTCACTCCGTCACCGGGACTCGAGCCTGATAGACGTGTTTTATTTTAAACATCAGCCAGTATACTAAATCATTTTAAATTCCAACAATTCAACTTACATTCAATTGAAAATAAAATCACTCGTATCGCATAGCAAACGTACATTCACCAAACAGAACAGACAGAAATAAAGAATTCAATTATTTAAAATAAAAGAAACTTTGATCAATGGGACCGAACGATTGAATGAACAAAAAAATATTCTCGAATAAATAGAAATAAAAAAAAAAATGATTCATTTTTTTTTTTGTTGTTTCTTTCAATAATTCGTGAGATTGTTAAAAAGAGAAGTCATTGACTCAGTTTGTCGCTCGTGCCGGATACATTCAACGACTTTTAAACGCGTGAACTTTTCGACCCCATAACCAAAACAAAGACGCGAATAAAACGACACAATCGTATAAACGTTGAGAAAATCGCGAGCAAATAAAACGCATAATAATAATTGAAGCGGAGAACACGTCGACAATGAAGAATATTGAAATGGACGAAATGGACAAGTGAGAGATGGAAGCCAAAGGATCATTTCATCTCTAATTGCAAAACAAGGTAATGCAATAAATAAAACATCTCTCAACTAAACCCAAAACATCAATGAATTAATAAATAAATCAATCAATTGTCGCAATTACAAAATTTTGTGTAAATTAATTTATGATATTTTTGAAAACGATAAATATTTCATTGGTGAAAAGGATAAAAATATTTTGCATGAAATTGTGTAGGGAATTTTGCCACATATTATATTACAAAATACATACACACTCACACACAAATGTGTATCAGGTATATAATAAATGAATCTACGTGCAAGCGCATATACAACTTCGTACAGTTACATAGTTTTAGTGTGTCTCTCTAGAAGTAAATAGGAAGGTAGAGAAGATATGTTGTATATCACTTGATGTTGGAAGGTATTGTGGTACCTTTTGCTATATACTCTACTCTACGCTTCTCTCCTCTCTCTCTCTCTCTCTCATTCTTGTACAAACCATTTCCTGGTTATGTACCAGAGGCACTTCCCCGATGTGCGCCGCGTTCGAGAGATTCCGCTAGCTAACGCGCGTTAGGTCGATACCCTCAAAACGCCGCCAGGCTCTCTCGTGGTTTTCGCTTGTACCTATACTAAAATATATGTATATAATATATATATATATATATATATATATAGGTACAATACACTCCAATGCCTCGCTGTATTTATGTTTACATTAATATTCACACCAATATAGCAATCATTTTCCATAGCACAATTCATATATTATATACTTTGAACAATCAAAATTGTGAATAAATAACTTTTTTATCATACAATGGAAAAATAATTTTTTGCTGATAATTTTAATGATGAATTAGTTTTTTTTTCAAGTAGATCGATTAATTGATATTGTATTGTGAATTGTTATCTTTCACGAGGTTTTGTTCATTAATATTTTAAAGACACATACTATTATTTATTGATGTGAATTAGAAAGGTTTTTACAAACCGGAGACAATTTGTGATTTAAAATGAATTGAAAATATTTTAAATATTGGTTTTAAACGCACGTGAATATGCCTATGGGCATTCACACATATGAAAGATAATGAGTGTGTGTGTGTGACAGAGGGAAGGAGAAAGAGGGCGCGATGGAGTTGAGAAAAAAAAAAGCAGCACAAACAATAAGTTAAATGAATAACAAGAAGATGCGAAAAGAGAGAATGAAGAGATCTCTCTCGATATTTATTTTCTTTTAGTCACGAGCAAAAGCCAAAAGACCGTTATACTCTCCCTAACTAAATATTTTTATCTCTTTTTCTTATTTCCCTTTTCTTTTTTGTCTTTCTTTCTTTTACATTTCTTCATTCAAATATTCAATTTATTTATCCATTTATTTACACATTCGTTCATCCACGTTTTATCTCTATAAAAATAAAATAATAATTACAAATTCATTCATTTATCTCTCGTTATTCTGCAATTTCCAATTTTTTCTTTATCCACATAAACATTTGCTCTGCCACAGAGCAAACTGTTGAGACTATTCCATTGTATGACCTCTATTTATCTCCCATTTATTCCCATCTCTATCTCTACGTCATTCTCTACCGTAGTTTCGCGATCGTTTCTTTAGCCGGCATTATCTCATTAGTGAGTATTTATTTTCAAGGCCACACGCGTTACACATCCACATATAACAAAAAACATAGTAAATACATATATATATATATATATATGAGAGTGTGAGTGTATGGAGAATGAATCGAGTGAGGGCGATGGACATGCAAGAGATAGATCAAGACGAGAGAGGACATAAAAGTCGCCACTTCTACACTGTAATCTTTAAAGTTTGTTAATGACCATTTAACATTTGGAATAAAAAAGACACGTTTGCGTGTGTATATTACGACAGGTTTGTCTTTTATCCACAATTGCTTTAAAGCTTAAATAAATTTCAGAGTTAAACGATAAAGTATTTAATCCCTTTCTCCCTTATATATATATATATATATATATATATATATATTTTTTACTGTGCGGTTGTATAATGCTAACTGCAGTCACAAAAATAACAACATAGAAGAGCAACAATAACAATAATAATCATATAAATGCTGGAATTTGGTATGGTCAAATAAAAATATAAATATAGCTCTAAATAATTTTTACTTTTATTCATAAAGAGGATATTAATTCGGATTTAATGTCCGATGCGTTATTATCGTTAAATTGAGAGCGTGCATTATTTTAATTTCGTATTTTAATTGACATTAAGGTTGTATTTAATGGGCGATGTTACAAGCAACAAAAAAAAACAAAGAAAAAAGAGAAAATTCATCATGAAAATAAAATGGATATTTAACCATTTCTTCTTCTTCTTCTTTTTCATTTTTATTTTTCTATTTCGTTTTTACCTTTTTTTTCTATTTTTTTCTTGCGGTAGGTCTGAGAACGTTTGGTGAGAAACTTGTCGCTTGCATGATGCACGCACAAATTTATATTTATTACGACCTATAGAAAATTAATTAGTCTTGTATAGAGTGCAGATTAAATATTGAATTTAAATATTATTATTAATTTCACCATGTCGTAATTTAAGCTCGAGTAAATTGCCACTGGAAAATATAACCATAAACACGTATGTGTGTGTGTGTGTGTATGTGTTTGTGGTGTAATTAATTTATTGGTCATACAATGCCTGACGGCAAACAAACAAAAAAAAAAAAGAAATAATAATAATAAATTGTTGTTGCTATTCTTTTATATTATTTTCATTTCTTTTATTTCACGTTGAAATTTAACGTTCGTTTAATTAAGTGTTACCTTTACGGATTTAGTATAATTGAACGAAGTGTGTAATTAATCAGAGATGAAAGTTGATGTATACATAGTTACTTATGTATAGATATATATATATATATATGTGTGTGTGTGTGTTTGTAAGGAGACGGCGCGTGTGTATATGAACGCGAAGGATGAAAGAGGAAGAGACTTTTTGGTCTTGGATTCTAACATTATATATATATATATATATGTATATAAATAAGTTCCTCTTTTGCTCCATGCTTTAAGTTATGAATCATTCAGTCACCGTACATGGCAACTTCTCTCTTTGCTTCTCGCTCTTTTCGTCTTACACAAATTCATACACATACCTATATAGATATATAAATATAATACAGTGTACCCATCCCGATGTGCATGTCAAGTATAAAAAAGTTCTCGTTACTTTTTTGCGTGCATTTAAATACGCGCGAAAAATGACAGAATATTTTATAGATCTATAAAATATAATCAATGATATAAATGATGAAAAGAATTGCATATAAAACCCCAAGTTTTATATTTTAATATTTTATTATCATATTATTTTGACCAATATAAAAAATAATCATTCTTCACTGATGATAAATGACAGTAGGTGAATTTTTTTATCATCTATTTTATTATTAAATTTTAAATTTTAATATGAAATGTATGTTAAATGATCTTGATACACTTTATGATTTCTTGCTTTTGTTTTATTCATCTGATTTTAATACTCAATGACAGCAGCAACGATATACGAAGAAAAGTTGGTTATTTTTTTTAATAATATCGAGTTTAAGTTTATCATAAAATTTCGTAAAGTAAAAAATGTATATACAAAATAATATTGGATACGCTCTATAGTTACCATCCTGCAATTTTGTTTATGTCTTGGACACGCAACGACGCCTTACCGTGTCACAATATATATATATATATATATATATAGAAACAATAGAAGAGAATGTCGGACTATTATTTCATCCATAAAAAAAAAAATAAAAAGAAAGGAATAATAGCAATAAAAATGGAAAAAAAAAAAAAAGTAGAAATCGTGGAAACCATTTTCAAATACATCTGATATTTTTTTATTACCTCATTATACATTGCTTCCGGTCATACACATATAAACAACCTTAGATTTACCTTCATTACATATTATAATATCACTGCACACATAAATGCACATTAAAATAAAATAAATGTTTTTTTACAATCATCCACTTTGTCTTTTGATTGAAGTAATTAATATTTCTCTCCATACGATCAACCATTCACATTTCTACCATATAAAATTGATTAGATAAAACTATATACATATAAATATTTATTTTAATTCTAAATATATATTATAAAGTGTATAACTAATTTTCACAAACGACGCACAAGAAAATGCATTAAATCCACCTAACATATATTCACCATCCACTCACATTATTTTTAATAATAATATAAACATAATTTCATTGCAAACAAAAAAAAAGATATACAACAAGAAATAAAAATATGCGAATGAATAAAAAATATATATTATAAAGTGTATAACTAATTTTCACAAACGACGCACA
>CAJUYH010006576.1:0-19795 GCA_910591685.1 Galerucella tenella | reverse complement strand
GCTCCGCATTTGCGGATGCGGATGCGAATGTTCGCAACATCCCTGATACAGGGTAAACGACCAACGGGATGGAGGTTTATACGAACCGGTGGAAGTTTTAAAATATTTTTCACTTTAGTAGTTTGTACATTCATATAGGCTACATTTTAAAATTATTTTGAAATATACAGGATGTTCCAATGAAGTGTGGCGTATCAAAGTTATATTTTTTCTTATGGGACACCCTTTATTTTATTGCATTATCTGATTGCCCCTAAAAAATAAAGTACTTCTTCATAATGGTTCCCTATACCTATACTGAATGTATTTCACCATTGAGTACTAAATATCTATTCACAGGGTGTTCAGAATTTTCAGTTTAATTATTACATCCTTCAATGGGTAATATCGGGCTTAATTTAAATGGAACACCCTGTATTTTAATAATTCACCATACTCAAAAAAATGTCCTCTTTCGAATGGTATAAGGGTGTCCTATACCTAGGTATTATACTTTTCGTGCAATTTACAATTTTCTTAAATTGTATGGTGAATATATTTTAAAACATAATATAATTCTCTTTAAATTTTAAACTGATGATCTATAAAAAAAACAGTGAAGTTGCCAATAAATATGTTCACTTGTAGTTGCAGAGGTAGGTACACTAGCTCATTTTTTACCGATAAGTATTTGAGTACATAATAAAACAAAAACACATTTTTAATAAAGCGAATACATAAATACGAGTACTACAAAACGAACAACAAATTATTCAAAGGAAAAAATGAAAAATTACTATCCTAAATGTTCAAAATGCTTGCCATCTTGTGCAATGCAGCACGTGATTCTAGCTTCCAACGATTTACCTACATTATTTAACATATCGGGTGTTATAATCGCGAAAGCGTTCGAAATTCTCAATTCCATATCGTCTGGAGTAGTAGGGGGTATAGAATACACAATATTTTTAATTTAACCCCATTCGAAAAAAGCTCAGTCAATTCTGGTGACCTAGCTGGCCAATTAAAAGGACTACCTCTACCTATCCCTTTATTTCTGAATTTTCTATTGATGTAGTTCCTAACTGCACGTTAAGAGTGGACAGGAGCTCCGTCCAATTGTAGCCACATTTTCTTTCGGATGCTGAGTGGTAGGTGTTCAAAAAGGATCCAGAAGTCTTTTTTAAAAAAACTCAAAAATTTTCTACCATATAGGTGTCCGTCAAAAAAATACAGGCAGATAACATACTCGCCCACAATACCTCCCCGAACGTTTACACTCCATCGGTGTTGGCGATCAACAGTGCGGAATAAATGTTTGTTTGCTGTATCGTAATAATGAAAATTATTCACTATTCACTAACCCATTATTGTGGAAAGTTGATTCGTCAGTAAACAAGACAATATTGAAAAAATCAGGAACTTCTCCAACTTTATCCAAAGTCCATAAACAAAAATTTAAACGTTTATCATAATCCTGTTGTGTCATCTGCTGGTGTAGTTGGATATGATACGGACGGTATCGATTTTTCTTGAGTATTCTACACACTCATTTGACTTATTCCTAATTCACTTGAAATATTTCTATTACTGGTATTAGGATTTTCCGTAACCGACAGCAGTACATCAAATTCGTTGGCGTTGTCGCCAGTAACTGGTTTAGGTTTGGTCACCTTCTCGTATGCAACGCTACCAGTATCACGAAATCTATTGATCAGTCTTTCGAGAACTTCCTTCTTTGGGTGAATTCTATCAGGGTACTTTTGAGCATAAACTCTAGATGCTAGGAGACAAGTATCTGAACATTCCCCAATGCAAAGTATCATGTCGACTCTTTCGTTTAACAGGTACTGCTTAATTTTTTGTAGCAATAAAATTTAAAACTAATACAAGATTCTTCAGAGAATTAACAGAAAAATGTTATGAAATGACATGTCAATAAGTTAGGTACCGATGAGATTTGTATGAATTTTTTGTTTTAAACTCGATTTTCCATACAATTTAAGAAAATTGTAAATTGCACGAAAAGTATAATACCTAGGTATAGGACACCCTTATACGATTCGAAAGAGGACGTTTTTTTAAACATGGTGAATTATCAATATACAGGGTGTTCCATTTAAATTAAGCCCGATATTACCCATTGAAGGATGCAATAATTAAACTGAAAATTCTGAACACCCTGTGAATAGATATTTAGTACTCAATGGTGAAATACATTCAACAAATGTCCAACTATTTAGATGTAAGAGAATATTCGCTAGAATTTGTTATATCAATGAGTTATTAATTTTTTTCGAAATGTTCACATTTTTAAAAAAGTCAGCATAACTCGGAACCCTCTGTATTTAGGTATAGGGAACCATTACGAAGGAGTACTTTATTTTTTAGGGGCAATCAGAAAATGCAATAAAATATAGGGTGTCCCATAAGAAACAATGTAACTTTGATACGCCACACTTTATGGGACATCCTGTATATTTCAAAATAATTTTAAAATGTAGCCTATATGAATGTACAAACTACTAAAGTGAAAAACATCCTCAAACTTTCACCGTTTCGCTATAAACCTCCATCCCGTTGGTCGTGATTCACCCTGTATATATATATAATTTAATTAAGCAAATCTTACCGATTCTCCTTGTGCTAGCTTGAATCCCCCATTAGATAAGTTAGGATGGCCAGGATTTCCTTGGATTCCAACCCAAACTGGACCACCTTCTTTATTAACAAATTCAAAATCAACAGCTAAAGCTGCTGCGACCAATGTCAGAAACGGTACTATTTGAAACATTGTCGTTAAACGCTAAAATAGAACTATGTTACACAAAGGTTTTCCACTTTATTTATATACTTATGATAATTAATTGCATACAAAATATTCTGGGAATACCGATATAAGGTATATCTTTAGAAAATTAGCATAAACAATGCCGCGGTTGTAAACAACTCAAAAAGGGAGTGAACAATAAGTTTAAGAAATTTTAACGATCAACTGAAAAAATATACATTATCGGAAAGTTTGAATAAATAACCTCATACGGTCTTATTAATAAACACGGAGTAACATGAGACTGACTTTATTCCATGCTTAAACCATCAGTTTGACAGATACGCTATTAATAAACTCATAGTAGACAAGGAATAGGCTACTCCGAGGTTAGTCTGGGACTAACTTTGCTAATAATTTTAATCCATGGAAATAGGTAGTTTAAGCTCGGAATAACCTTCGAATAAATATAACCTTAGTTTTGTTGAACTGTCAATAATTGTGGTATTATAAATGTCATATCCTAATTCGAAATTTAGTTTGTCGTTTTTGCATTATCAGTTCGTATTATTATTCAGTTTATTTTTATCAATTATGTATATTTACTAAGTATTTGTGTTGGTTCAGTGAGTAGTAATTATTTTGCGATGGAAGAAAGGGATTATTATTTGGAAGATTTGAGGAAGATGGAAGAATAAATTGGAAGAAGCAGAAAATATTCGTCCGATCAGAAAAATTAAATTTTATAAAGTTCGTGCTAATCCCTTAAAAACATTGTTAGAAGAGGAATTGAAAACTATAAAATTAAAAATAATAATTTTTTTATCAGTTTTTATTCAATTTTTCCTTTTCTTTTTGTTGCAAAAATTTTTCATGTTCTTTGCGTTGTATATAGTAATCTGGAGTTTCTCCTCAGCACGCCTTTTTTTGATTCCTTCAATTTGAGTAAGAGTGAGTTTTTCAACAGAACTCCTACTAAATATATATAACTAGGTATTAACAATAAATAAGGTGAAGAAAATTCGGAAATACTACTTTGAACACAAAATACAAACTGAGAGATAATTATTATGAGATAACTATTTTTGAAATGAATGAACAGAGCACTGACACATGTCACAATAAAAACCAGAACAGATGTCACCCGAACGTCACGTTATTGGTCAATTCCTACCATAAAACTGTGAATCTTCCTTAAGTCATGTCCTAATCCAGTAATAAGGATAGAGTAACTATTACCTCCTTAGTCGGAGTTTATTAATAGCAATTGTATCACTTCTTTAAACCTACGCTAGTCTCAGAGTAACTAGTCTCTGACTAATCTAGGAGTAAGGACGGAGTAAGAAATTTTTATTAATAAGACAGATAATATTTAAGTCTTAAGCTGCGTCCACATTATGCCGATCGACAAGGTCGATAGGCAAATCTCATTTGACACGTTCTAATTTCAACTCGTCCACATTGTCAGTATAATGTGGACGTGTTGACCGACATACATCGCCGCGCCATTATCAAAACTGGATATATTTTGAATTGGTTTTGCTTCATTAAAATTTTTAATTATGATTGATGCAGAAGATGAGGTAATGGCAGCTGCTGCTGCAATTATTATTGCAGTTGTTGGAAGCCAGCAACAGCGTTTTCGTCGCCTTTAGATTTTGTGTACGACCCATGCTTCGACACGTCCAAAATAGCCAGGTCGATTCGACTTCCTTTTATTCGTACCCACTTGGTTCGGGTTGCATTCGATTCGACCCGACATGGATCGACAATGTCGGGCGACCATCCACACTGGATCGGCATTGTCGATCGACACCATTCGACATAATGTGGACGCATAATGCAGACAGCTGTTGGTACACAGACGGCTCAAAAACACCCTCAGGCTCTGGTGCAGGTGTATACGGGCGCAGACCTAGGACAGAAATTTCAACCTCTCTAGGATCCTATGCAACCGTATTTCAGGCGGAAATTTTCGCCATTGTTTCATGTGTGGAGAGAGTGGAGCAAGCCAATCTCATACATAGAACAATAAAAATTTTCTCGGACAGCCAAGCGGCTTTAAAAGCACTTAGCTCTTGCCGTGTAACGTCGAAATTGGTTCTAGACTGCCAAAAAAGACTCTCCTCAATAGGAGAACTCAATAAAGTATTGCTGGTCTGGATCCCTGGCCATTCTGGCATGGAAGGAAACGAGAAGGCAGACTTTCTTGCAAGGGAGGGTGCCGCACGTGTTTCTATCGGACCAGAACCCACAATTGGCATCGCAATAAGTTTTGCCAAACAAACACTAAATACCTGGACAGCAAGAAGAGCTTTAGACTTCTGGCATAATTTACCAGGATTGGTTCATTCAAAGGCTTTTATACATCCTTCGAAGTATGTCTCCAAACAAATGTTAGACTATAGCAGGCATGACCTACGTTGTCTAACAGGCCTTTTAACAGGCCACTGTCATCTGAATCATCATATGCTAAAACTTGGACTGTCGGAAGATCCGACTTGCCGTTTTTGTTTGGAAGATGATGAAACAGCAGAGCATATAATTTGTGCCTGCCCCGCCGCGGCTCGAATCAGGTATCTGATGTTTGGCAGGGTCTCTCTCTCGCCCTCGAACCTGAAATATCATTCACCAAATAAAATAATCGGCTTTGTTAAGAAGCTGAATTTGTTTGGTGAAATCTGAATAGGTGTGAGCCACAATAGACTCTTGTGAGTCGCAGTGGAGGGCCTTATAGACCCACTCACCACAAACCTAACCTAAACCTAACCTAACCTAATGTGGACGCGGCTTTAGAAGTTGAGAATTACAATAAAGCTCAATTTCTGGTGATAGCTAGTTGGATCAGAGCAATCACTAAGGGCGAGTTGTACCAAACACCTAAACTCGGTTTAATGATGACTGATGTTTAGACTGTGGCTGATTGATATATTTTTTATCAACAATTACGTCAGTCTAAACATCAGTCATCATTAAACCGAGTTTAGGTGTTTGGTACAACTCGCCCTAAGATGCCTGCATTCATTATCTAATTATTGTCATTGTTAGTGTGTTCGTAGATTTAAAGCGTGCATTTGAGACTATAGATCGCAAAAAACTAATTGATGTGTGTAGAGTATATTTATGGAGTAAATGGTACAGTCCTCAGTTGGTTACAAAACTATCTGACAGACAGGTATCAGACAACCAAAATTATGAACAAGTTGCCAGAGAGGATTGAAATCAAATGCGGAGTTCCGCAGGGGAGTGTACTGGGCCCTTTACTCTTTATACTGTACATAAACGACATTAGTAAGTACTTAAAACATTGTTTTGTTAATCTTCATGCAGATGATACAGTTTTGTCAGTATCAGGAATCAACTTTGAGATAATTTCAGAAACAATAAATGAAGAATTAAATATTCTGAAAAACTGACTTTGTTTCAAAAAGTTAAAACTAAACCCTAGTAAAACAAAGTGTATGGTTCTTGGTACAAGATACAACTGTAAAAAATTCAGTGACTTAAACATTGAAATACAAATTAATTCTGAAACTATTGATCAGGTTACTGAAATAAAATATTTAGGGGTACAGTTGGATCCGCAATTCAATTTATGTTATCATGTAGATTACATGTGCAAAAAATTGGGAAAAAAGATAGGGTATTTTGGCAGGATATGAAATAAATTATCACGGTGGGCTCGACAAATAGTGTATAATTTTATTATCTATCCCCAATTTACCTATTGTATGGCATTATTAATTTATTGCAATAAAGATGATATAAATCGTATACAAATTTTGCAGAACAAAGCGATGCGAATTATATTGAGATGCAATAGGTACACCAAAATAAACGATATGTTACAAAACTTGAAATTTTTAAATATTCATCAACTGGTTCAAGAAGCAAATTTAATTTTAGTTTTCAAAATAAGTGAAAATTTAACGCCAAGGTATTTGCTTGAATTTTTAACGAAAAGGGAGGACATGTTGTCTTACAATTTAAGATCAGGAAACGATTATTATATTGATAGATATAATACACAAATACAACAACGATCACTATTTGTAGAAGGGGTGAGGCAATATAATGATCTCCCTCTTACTGTAAAAACTGCTCCCAATGTACGAATCTTTTAAAATAGATTAAGAAAAATGTATTTACATTACAAACATAATTTTTATATCAGGTATTTTCTAAATTATACACTTATGAAAACTGTGTACTTTAATGAATATTGTAAACTAGCTTTGGGCTAAATAAAGTATTTATTTATTTCATTTAATTCAAGATCTTCACGTCTCTGGGTTATATGTGTCAATAGAGAGCTGGAACAGTAAAAAAGCTTTGGGTTAGATCAGGTTTGAGGCGTGCATATCAAGTATGCCCTCCACTGTACCTCGTTAAAGTCTAATGTTGCTTAGACCCATTCATATTTCACAGAACAAATTCAACTTTTTAATAAAAGCGTAAACATTCATCTAATTAATGATACCTATATCAGGATTAAGGGCGATAGAGAGACCCTGTCAAACATCACATGATTAGAGCTACGATTGCTCAGTCACAAGGTATATTATCTGCTGCTTCATCGTATTTCAGACAAGGACAAAACGTCGGATCTTCTGATTACTCCTTTGGAAACATTTTCCAATAAAATTGAACGAACAAATCCTAATGTATTATGCCAGGAGACTGAATCTTTTTTTTATGTTTATTTGGAAAAACCTTATGAGGTACCAAAGGCAGCTTCTGATCCAATACAATCACCTGCTGTACTCTAATTCCAGAGTAGTCTTTCTTTCAATAAGAGGTATTCTTAGAAATGAAAACAACAATTTAAGCAGATATCTATAATCCTTTATTTCTATAAAAACTGCACTGGTAGCTTAGTGATATAAAATTATGTAAACAATAGTATGGCCATTTGATAAATATGTATTCTATATAGATGAGATGTGGAAAATCCAAAATACACATCAACAATCTTGAATAATAAATTAATGGTATTAATGATGATATTATCAATAATAATTATTGCAGGGGTAACACCAGTGGTAAACACCAGTGGTAAACACATCAAGGTCACATGCTGGAAATAAACATATTATTATACAGAAATGATTTTAATATTTATTAGACGTAGAATCCATGATTAAATATTTTTCAAACCGTTTCAGACAATAAATATCTTCAAACTACCTAATAGGATATTATACACCAAGGTGCGAGGCTTATAAATGTCTTCACCACCATGGTTTATATAGAATTTTTTCAACTATAAGCCAAATTTAAGACAACAATTAAAAATAATTTACAAACGCACCACGAGAAGCGTTTACCCCGTCGTCTGACTGACAAGTACACGGGTTTATCATTACTCGGTTAAATATTGTAGCCTTTGGCTAAATCTCAGCTGTGGGTCAAAGTGTTTATCAACTGCCAGTTTGCATTAGCTGGCAGTCAAACTTTCGGCTAGCCTAGGTGCCACTATCATGTTGATGTTAAACATAGAACATATTATAGTTAAATACGAGAAAGTGGTGTTCCGTTATTCTAACCATAGATTCTAACTGACAACTGTGTCATGATTTTTCCATGTTTGCTTACATTTTGCAACAAAAAATATTTCAACTTTAAAATTGATTGTGTTATTATCGTTTAGGGTGAAATCTAGAAGCTTATTTGATTTATTTATAGTAGTTCAGTAGCATCCAGGCTCTGTGTGTATTTTATTTCATTGTTATTGTCAATGGATCTTGAGGACTTGACGACCTTTTCGATGAAGAGCTTGGAGCTTGGCGAAATATTGGCATTTGTAGAGTACGAGGGACGACCATATACTGTTGAAGAACGGATGAATCCCTTTGAAGAGCTCGATGATGTCGAGTTTATTACTCGGTTTCGACTATCTAAACCCAGTGTTCTCATGATACTCCAACAAATTCCAGCTTTTCTCGCCAGGTCACAGTATCCGTCTTTTTGCATTCTATTATACTTTCATGGTGAAAGGCTACCTAATTGTCGCTCTGACTCCGTGAAATTGGGAAATCTTCTTTGTTTTGTGGACAAGCTCAAATGCAAACAACTCAACAAAGCACAACATAGACGAAATAAAAATAACAGTACCACAATTTTGACGCTGACAAGTGGAATTTTCCACGATGTTGTCAGAGTAAGCTTACGGTAGAATAAAAAAATAATAACTTTCACCTCTATATTCTTGATTCAGTGTGTTATAACAAAATATGCGAATAAAATTAATAATATGTATATTTCATGTATTACTGTTTTTATTTTGTGTGTCTTTACTGTTTGTTTTATCTTTAAAATTGTGTGTTACTTGTGAAATACTGTGAGTTTTTATTTAACTGTTATGATAACTACTTATCTTACTGTTACTATCCTTTATATTACTATGACTTTCATAATTGATATTAGTATAGCTTAAACTATTCTTACAACTAAACTTATGATCTACATTTTTAATACTAGCATTTTTATCTTCTTGTTGTTTTTTGTTGTCATATTCTTAGTCGACTAGTTTTTTGAAAACCTATCTCTTCTTGTGTATTGTGATTTCTGCAGTTCCCCTTTTTGGTTATTCCAATGAAATACTTCTCCATCTATGGTAAGTTTCCTAAATCCTATTTTCACAGCTTTTCCGTTTCTCTCTTCTTCTTTAGCTTTTATTCTTATTTTGTGTTAAATTTCTCTTTGTTCTTTCGACATATCATCGTTTATATAAATTCTTTGGTTCTTCACATTCTTTAGTTTACTTGTGTTTTTCATTATTTGTTTTTTTATCGTTTTCTTCTCTCATTTCAACTAGATATACTCTGTTCCCTATTTTCATTGTTCTTTTTATTTTTATTGCTATATCTAATTGTTCTTTAATTAAGTTTTCCACCTCGTTTTTCAGTGTTTCTTCTTCCTCATTGATTAATTCCAATCCTTGTATTACAATATTCTTCTTTCTTCTTGCGTTGTCCAATATTTCCATTGAGCTTTTCATTTGCTGTATTTCTTTCTTGAGTTCCAGGTTTTCTTTCTTATTTTCTCTGTTTCCTTTTTTGATCTCTTTCATTTCTTCTCTGTATGCCTGTTGTTCAGTTCTAATTTCTTTCAGCTCTTGAGTTATTTCTGTTTTTAGGTCCATTATTGCTTTAAAAAGTAACTCGAACTTATCCTCATACTGTTCTTTCTTTTCTATTCGTGGTTCAAGAGTTTTTGAAGTTCTTTTAACAAATTCTTCTAATGTTCCGGTATTTTTCTTCCGCTTTCCATCATCTGTAGTGTATTCGTCTTCGCTGTCCATATTTTTATGCTCCGCCTATGCGTTGTTTTCTGGTTTATATTATTATAATTTAATGACTTTGCTGTGTTAACACTAATCGGTTATTTTTTTGTAGTTTTGTTACTTTCAATTTTGTATACTTTATTTATTTATATTGTAGATATTAATCTTTCTTTTCCCAATAAAATGGGTTAAATTAGGGAGACATTTTTCAATGAACTCTTTAGTTGTCGTCCAGTGGGTGATCGGGTAACGGGTGATCCTCCTTACACCAAATTAAAATGAGAAATTCACACTCTAGCAACATTACACTCACGTTCATAACCCGAACAAGGTTGTCAAATGCTCAATTACACTTACCCTCCAGTTAGCTAGATGTCGGTTATGTGGTGCATTTATCAGTTGGCTAGAAGAAGCAATAATTGTCAAATAATTGTCAACCTCACAGCAAGTAGCTGAAGCATTTTTTTATCATTTCTATCAATAACATTTTGATTCACTTAAGTATACAGTGAAAATGAATATGAAGTATACTTTTAATCATTTTTTGGCTGAGGAAAGTTTCATTGGAAAAGTCTTATAATATTATTCTGATTCTCTCAGAAGTGGATAACACTACGGATGAATTAATAACACGTTAATTACCAAGTGACACCACTAAGGTGGCATAACCTGCTATTATATGGGCTTGCTCTCTCCTTGTGCTCTGTGAATATCAGTGAGGGTTAAAGTGTATATCGGATAACAAACCACATCTTTACATTTGGTTTTTTAGATGGCGGATGTCTAAAACTGAAGTATTTTCACTTACGGAGTTAAGTTTGTATTGATTTGAAAAAATCCCATAAAAAGTATTTTCTTCATTGACCGAGTTTCAGACAGACAGCCCTCCACATTTCACTCAAATATGATTGATTTTTTTTTCGAATTTTATTTCTCATCTCTCTGGCCGCTAGTCAACCTTCAAGTCATTTTTACTAGTCGTTGTTACGTTCTAAATACGTCGTTAACACGTAACCACTACCAAAATGGGGAACACATTTGTGGTAACTACAACGTCGTGAAAACGTTGCAGTGACGGACACAAAGACGTAATAATACCGTTACAACGACGTCGTGATAACGTGATAAAGTAGTAATTCTGACAACATATTTTCTATCCTCCTCGGCGATACGTGGAACAACATTTTATTTCTTTATCTTTTATAGTTTTGATATAAACTCCCAAACTATGGTGTCTTGCTCTACATAATCACAATAATATAATATTGGTAAATAATACAAAGTAAAACACGCTCAATTCAGAGGTCCCTAACTTCGAAAACATAAACCAGGCATACTTTACTGATAATATGGCTACTTTTAGCTCATAATTTATCATTCGCCTCCAAAATAATCAGTTTTTCTATGAAAATGTTAAGCGTAATGCGGTCTAGAAATTAATTTCAAATCGATAAAATGTATAAAAGGTACATTTAGTTTAGTCATAAAAATGATATATCAACAATGTTCTGAGCTTAAAAGTAGGTCGAAGTATAATTTCGACAATAATTTTGAATTACACAAAATTGAAAGTGATAATCATTATGGCGTCCAAAATAATAACGACCCTTAAAATAAATTCACTTCATGGTTAATTTATTCGGTAATTGTGACTTTGCAGTTCTTTTGAATATGTCTCATTTAGGTAAGAAAACCAAAAAGTAATTTTTGAAGTAACGATTTCCAACAAAATACCAATAATCTGACCAAGAGTCACAAACCTATCAGTAATAAACTGTCATTTACGTCATAAACACAAGCATTGGCAACTTAACAGTGAATCGGCTGTAAAGTAAAAATGGAAACGTAATTATAACCACAGCAATTTTACGTATAAGTGAAAATAACTTATAGGTAATATTCACGTGAAACTAATGGTGATTATTACCGCCAAAATTTTACTTATAAGTAAAAACAATGTATAAGTGATTCTAGGAGGAATGTTTTCGTGAAAATAACTTTAGTTGATACTGTTACGTTATAGGTGATACTCTAAGTGAACCTTTCGTATTATTGACCTTATAAATTCACTCTATTGTATGTTCTTACGATAAAGGTATTATTTTCGTAAAAAACACGGAATTATTAAAGTGTAACTAATGTTAATGTGATGACCTTGAATTGTATTAAAAATTTTATGCAGGCTAATTTTAATCCATTATATTAATTTGAATTACATTTGAAAAGTATTATTTCACAATATTCGAATTTATAGAAAAATTTTATGAACGTCATTGGGCGGCTTTTTCCTTCAAAGGGATTAAAAATATGGGTCATTACATTAACAATAGTTACACTATACCAAGGATAGGTTATAGTTCCTAAGACTAGAGTATTTATGACTTAAATTGTTAGTTGGGAGTAGTTCTTCGGCCCGTCTCACTCATGTGTCACCTATGAAGGTTTCACTGTGTGCCTGCTTTCGAGTGTTCCTCCACTGAAGTCTATGTTGGCTTTGTACCCATTTTTGTATTTGCCCTCGGACTACCGGCTTTGTGGTCCCAAGAGCTGGTTCTGGTCCAACATATACTGTTGCTGAACCTCTTCTCGCGAGTTCATTAGCTTGTTCATTTCCAGAAATACCGTTATGTCCCGGCACCCACACTAATCTTACTTTAATGTGGTCTGCTAGTTCATTTAGTTCTTTCTTTCTGGCATTCTTCTACCAGTCTGGATGTTACCTTGCGGCTGTTTAAAGCTGCAAGGGCTGCCTGGCTGTCAGTTAGTAAGTTTATTCTATGAGTGTCAGTCCTATGTTTGTTAATTCTGACACGTTCTAAGATAGCATAAATCTCTCCCTGAAATACAGAGGTATATTCTCCTAGTGAGAAGGAGCATCTTGTGTTTTTCATTTCACTATACACCCCTGCTCCTGTCCCTTCCCCAATCTGTGACCCGTTTGTGTACCAGGTCTCTCCTCGGGAAAACTTCAGTTTGCTTGGGTCTTGCCAGTCATTTCTGTCAATTACCTATATTGTTGCCCCCAGAAATTTCCATTTTTTGTTAGAAAAAAATGACCAAAATAATCGTTGACTATATACTACGTTTATAGCACAGGGAAAATATTGGATACATAATGAGGGATGAAACAATTAGGTAATTTACTGAAGAATTAGACGTCCATAATGTTTATATCTTAGTTTTTCTTTTAAATGAAATAATCACTAATTTACTTTCATGTTGACATTCTCTTATCAAAGCCAAATCGTTTTTAAAATGTGAAAAAAACAATTGTTCCCTTAGTGGTAATAAGCTCATTATTATTTAACCATGTTAATTGTGTTTATTTCGAAAGACCTTGTGTAACATCAACATAAATAAAGTAAGTATCCATTAGTGTTAATTATTGGCACTTCTCCAAATATGCTTTATCAAAAAAAAATAACAATTAAGATTACGTTGGTGTACTTTTAATACATGGTGAATGCTGCAACGTTTTGATTAGAGCATAAAATTGAATAATATGTTCCTCCCTATACTTACAAGTATTTAGACACCCTTTTCATTTCCGCCTCAGTCCTTGAAGTTCTCACAGTAGCAGAGTATGTGAGTAAATGTTTCATTTCAATGACAAAATATCTTAAATGAGAACTCATGAATATAAAAGTAGCAGCTAGTCCAAAAATGAATTATTTTTTTCCAAAGTATTAGTATTCGATTAATCTCATTATATTTATCATTCCTATATTATATTTATTAGTATTCGTTTATTCTTACATAACTGGAAAAATCTCCATCCAATCACAATAATCGAATCTGCAGTTAATATTATTTGAAAAATCGCCAAAATATCAAACTTTGATTCTCAGTAGGATCCAAACGCTTTTGTTCAGGATGGCATGGACTTTTTTCATTTTTATAAGACTAAATTGTACTTTTATCCAAATTCCCAAGAAAGGTGGTTTCTAAGACACACAAGTCGTGACTAAGGCAGTTTCTGCTTAAGAAAAGTACATGGAAAGCACAATAAGTAAACACTATTTGTCAGGTTGGCAAATTTCACGGAAGAAAATTTTGAAACACGTGAATGTTGAGGCCGTTCAGCGCACCGACTGCACCAGCAAAATCACATTTTTTTCAGTTAATACCAACATTCAAACAATTCGCGTCAAAATTTGACAGCAATCGTTGGATATTGCTTTAAGAGAATCCACAGTTGTTATTTGAAAAAATGGAAAAAAGTGATTGTCTTTAGCTCAGTAGCCAACTGGTGACCGATACCGTTACCGATTTTTATTACAAAAATAAATCCTGATAGGGCTTTGAATAAAAGTAAACTTCAAGCTAGTGTATCTACTAGGTATGTTGAGAATTAGAAAACACGGTAAAGGAAATCATAGTTTTTATGTAATTTCATAAAATTATGCATATTGTTGAAAACGATAACAATTTTTTTAAGCCGTGTTATAATTATGTATGCTAATATTGTGCATGATACATATACTTTTATGGAATTCCAAGAAAAAAATGCGAAGTTTGCTTTGTGCTATCTAACTATCCTATACCTACATGTGACGTTGAAAGACTAATCAACATACACCATTAATTTGCTCGTTTTACATATTTAACGGTGTTGATATTATTATGACATTTTAATCGTATATAAAGTTCCAAGGGTCAAAAATGTAAATAACCTAAGTTTTTAAAAAACGTTTTTGTAGATTTTCATTGAAATTTAGATTGTATTTACACTGTTGTCAGATCCCCCACTTCGAACATTTGTTTATATAATAACCTTCTTGGTGTGCACGTCATCGATTTTTAATGTCCTTCTAGCACATTATGTTGGAAGAAATGAAAAAAAGGCAGGTATGTGATCAATCCTAATCAAAATATCACAATAATAAACGTTAACCCCAATGTTTGACTTGAAAAAATTGATTAGTTGATGTTTAGATTACGCGCAAGCGCGAACTATCAATCGGGATAAATTACATCATTCAAAATAGGATGCAGACGTACCATTCGTAGCGGCAATGTGTCTTACGTCTTTTTCTAATGTCCCACTGATAGTTCTCGTCAGGTCTGAACTAAATTCTATAGAAAACTTATGGCGATTTAGAGCGGAAGAAATCCAATTCAATAACCTGGATGAGGTGGGGGGAGATTAATTCAAATCTGAGAAGAATTGGACCAAAATCAATTAAGGCAGTTCATTTTAAGTATGGGTCGACGATGTCATGCCGTTATTTGTGCAATAGGTCGTTTTTGAGATTTTTTTATTTTCGAGTTTGTTTCGTTTATTGGGAAAAGTAGAATTCGATAGATGGCGCTCTGAAATGTCAATGTCATCTTAGCAACGAGTAAAACGTATCACCTGTTTTTATTTTATTTTTGATATAGTAATATCTTCAAAAGTTGCAGGGAAGATACGTTTGTATTGAGTAATATTTCAAATCTTTAATACCGACTTATTTCCTCTTTGATCTGCAATGAAAACAAATAATAGAATAACATAACCTCTTCCATAATATCTCTGATTATATAAGAATAATACCTCAGAAATGATGACAGTTGAGTTAAATAGAAAAACTCAGTTTTAAACTTGTCTCTGACACAAAATTGAACAAATAAAGTACAAATTTACGGTAATTACGTTGACTTGCATATAATACAAAAGCAATGCAAAACGAATTATTTTACTCGTTGCGACAGTTACAATTTTTCCGCCAGAGGTCTCATTGAATTCTACTCCACCCAATTGTCAATTTCGAATCTTACGGTTTACTTTTAATATTTCAATCATCATTTGAATATTAAAAGATTGGTTTTGAGTTTCTAAAAATATTAGAAGATCAACTAAAACGGTATTCTGCATTTTGTTTAAAAATACCATTTCAACTACCTAGCGTATCCCTTCATCTATTGTATATAGCAGAAGACAAATGCTAAAGTATCTCTCAAATTGAGAAATATTGCGGAAAACGTCAACTTTACAGTTAGCTTTCAATGTTCAAAATCCCTCTCCATCTCCCAATACAACGTAAGTATCAAACTCCGGAGTAAAAATTAATCTTACAGTATTATTACTCATCCCAATATCAATAAAATAACTTCAATTAATTTTGTTTTGTTAGAAACATAACGAGAATAAGTTGAACTTTATTCATTTTGATAAATATGTCAATATCCTTTTAAAAGTTACACCACTGTCACCGTCTGGTCACAACCTGACGACCACGAACCTTCGACCGATGTTGTTCCAAATACAGAAAAGTCTCTGCAACGATTGAAAACGAATCCAAAGATCGTCGCCACAGTTGGACATTTGAAAGTCAATTAGCGAGAACCAGAGAAGGCGAGGATAGCCCCGGGGTTCAAGAAAGGGCAAGCGGGTCGTAATGTGCCCCGGGGTGCAGCCTAAGCGGCGCCAAACCGGTCTCCGCCTGAGGTGGTGCTCTGTCATTGTGCATACCCACCGATTCGACGGGTACGAGCGAAGGTAAACTCCACACCTTAAAATCATAATAACAAATGACAAATTTGATAATGGAATAATATTATCCATAAATAACGTTATTCTGGTGTTGATTGAAATAGATTTTAAAATATAAATTTATATAAACTCATTTATCTTCATTGTAAAAAAACAAGTAGTATGATTTGGAGAGTTTATATAGTGTATTTTTATCATATTGATAGTTGAAGAGCTCACTATAAATTCAAAAACGTGTCTGAAACACTTCAGGGTGATTCAAAGAATGAAATAGAATTGTGAGAGCTTCTTCATGTGAATAAGTGTTCAGTTAGCAGCTTTCGCTATATTCTTCCTGCATGGGGAAGACAATGGAACCCTAATACAATTACCATTCAAATATATTTAGAGGTGATAAATTTGCCGTGACAGTGGATAAGAATAAGATCCAATTTAATTAATTGATTAGTAAGCTCTACATATAAGACGACTTCTATTTATACTAGAAAGTACTATTCTCATAGCCTTCGCCCATTGAATCAAGTAAGTTTTCATCCAAAGATGCAGATGTGCGGAGCCTATGAGAGTACTATTTTCTAGTATAATAAGTAGGTAGTATGTGCGCGTTATTTTTATGAAGACACCGAGAGAAAAGTTACTATCTTTTGAAAACAGAAGAACGCTAGAACTTTCTCTAACCAAGAAAAGAATCGGACTGAGGCCTCATCGGAAGAGATGAGGGGTGGAGGAATGCTCTTCCCGGGACGCAATGCTCTTAGAGGAGTGCATCCTAGAAAGGACGGGTTTGATAGAGGTGTGTGTGTGTTATTTTTATGTTTAGGTTTCAGGTTTCCCCGTTTAAATATCCCACTTATTGTCCATATTGATTTGCTTTTGGATTATTGATATACGATTGATTTATTTTAACCTGTCCAAATTCCAATGTCCGCCTATTAGTCGCGTCAATGAAGCCTTTGCTTCGGAAGTCCTCAAGAACAGCCCCGATTTTGATGAATTTTTTTTAATTTTGTTTTTTTATATTATTTAAAATCAGAAACCTCTTAGAGCGGCGACGGAACTATTTATATTGTTTAAACAATATCAACGATATTTATATAAAAAATTCAGTTTGGTCTCTATTTTTTCGTAAAAAAATCTCCATATATTAATCTTATTGTAACAAATAGTTGTTACAAAAAAGTTTTTAACAATAATTTAATATTAAAACAAACAAAAAACATTTATGTGTTACCTGCATACGCTACAAATACTTCTTTGGGCTCACACATATGTGGACGAGGATCTCTTTAGTATATTTTTCTTAATATTATTTTCGATGTTCCTTTTTTTTTTCACTAATATATGTCAAGCCATGTCAAGGCTGGAATGAGGAAAACGACCAAATCAACATTATATGATGCCTTTGTACAATGCCAAACGGATGTTAGTGATGTTACTAAATTTTTCTATGTTATTGATGGTGGTATGCTACTTCATAGATTAAAGAAACAAATCGTAGATATATCGGCAATACTTCCATTGATTATTTATTTGAAGAAGACATGCCTTTAAACACAACGAAAGAGAAACTTTTAGGTAATAGCAAAAATAAAAATAGGTCTATTAATCTTCTCTGCAAAAAACTAGGCGAAAATAATATTGAGTGGATTCAAGCCGAAAGTGATGCTGATCGATTAATTGTGCAATCTGCTATATATTGTTCCTCTCTTCAAGTAGTTGTTGTAGCTGAAGATATTGATGTGTTAGTTTTATTGATGGCTTTAGAACCTGATGATAAAGAAATGTTTTTTTTTAAAACCACTAAAAAATAATATCTTGCAACGAGTTTACTCAACAAAAACAATATTAGAGAAATATCCGTTTCTGTTTTTTATTCATGCATTCACTGAATGTGATACCACATCCGCTTTCTATAACAAAGGAAAAAATTGTTTTATTAAAGTTTTTGATGATAATCAAAAATTACATGCAACAGCTGAAGATTTTATGGTTGAAGAGCAAAATGAAGAAGTGCTTTGTAATGATGGTATTGATTGTATTCTAGCAATGTATGGTGCTAAAACTGCCAAATGCTTGAATGAACTGCCATATAAATGTTTCATAGCATTAGCCTCAAAAAATAAAAGCGTACAACTTAATTCCTTACCTCCGACAGAAGATGCAGCAAAACAACATATTAAAAGAGTCTACTTACAAGTTCAGCAATGGAAAAATAATTCATCGATACCACCCGAAGAATGGGGTTGGCGAAAAGGAAATTATTTAAAACCAATCAAAATGACACAACCAGCAGCACCTGACAACGTTTTAAAATTGATATTTTGCTCTTGCAAAACAGGATGCGGTTTAGCGTGTGGCTGCAGAAAAAGTGGTCTTCATTGCTCACCAGCCTGCATAGTTTGCGGTGGAAATGACTGCAGTAACCACCCACCACTTGAAGAAGATGAAGAAGTCTCCGAAACGCGAAATGAGAATGAAAAATAAATCTACTTTTTTTGTATATAAAATAATTAATTTTCTATGGTCAATAAAAAATTTATATTTTGGTCCACAAATTAATTCCATGTCATTTCTACTCAGAACAAACTTATAGATAATTGTTTATAACATTCATTGATATATACACAAGTTTTTAATGGATATTGTATAGTGGAAATTTTTTTTGTGCATAAATATCACAGATATTGCTTAAACGAGATAAAAAGTTCCGTCCCCACTCCAAGAGGTTTCTGATTTTAAAGAATATGAAAAAACAAAATTTTGAAAAAAAACAAACATCAAAATCGGAGCTGTTCTTGAGGACTTCCGAAGATTGCCTGTTTTATGTATTCATTGACTCCACAATATGGTTAATTGCGGTTTCAGGGGCTCTTACCTGAAATCGTGCTATCAAAATGATAAGAATATATTATAGCACTTAAAAACCTACTAAGTGGTGTAGAATATATATTATTATGATTAGCGAACTACAGGTAATCAATTTTGTGGAGAGAGGTGTTGAACAAAAATAATATGATGTTTTCTCAATATTTTACATATAAATTTTTATTGATCACCAATTCCATTATAATAGTGCAAAGATTAGGTAAACGATGATGAGACGTTGTCGCTATGCAGGTGGTCTGGCTCTAACCCCCGATATAATCTCCTTCCATTACGGCTCCTTTTGCTGTTGTTATTTGCTACTTTATTCAATTGACGACTGCGAGAAGTTACATCACCATCACATACTTCTTTTGTGATATATTTGACAATGAATAATTCTCAAACCAATCTTCGAAAAGCT
>CAJUYH010006575.1:0-19798 GCA_910591685.1 Galerucella tenella | reverse complement strand
ATTTTAGGCACCACACAATGTGTTCATACTCCAATGGGGGATATGTGTTTGTGTGTATGTGTGTGTGTGTGTTGATTAATTAATGCCACTCCATCTATTATATTAACTAATATATCCTTAATACTAATGAATCTTTAATAGCGTGTACATACCGAGTCCTCTTCCGCCATTTTTAATAGCAAGAATTTATTTAACAATTATATTGTAGTATTTCTTTATTATAAACTAAATTTCATGCATCGGATCCGCACCACGATGTGGATTGCATCAGATTCCTGAAGTCCACACTTCCATCATCGCGAACAATGGCAACTTACATGTTCACCAATAAAATATGTTTAGAAATAATAATCTTGTCGCTCCATGGAAACTATTTTCAAGCGTTTAAATAAAACACCATTGGCTACGTGCACGCCGTTTTGTGCTCATACGCATGTACAATTGCGCAACTGACACACATTTTATTTGGCACTGAAAAAACGCCATGATTTCAGTGGCGGCTTCTTGGTGAAATACAAAAAAAAAAAAAAAGACCAACATGGCGACACTCATTGACAACTACGAACAACAATATGCCGTTTTGACAGCTGACATTACCGCAAAAATAGGACGAATAGCAATTGTAAATGGCGGTAAGCACCATGACAATTGTAATAATCAATTTGTTATTTATTATACAATATTTCTATGACATAAATATTTAAAATGTCACACATGAACAGTAATAATCATTTATGTAGCTATTTTATTGAATTTTGTTTGTATTTAAATAATCGATACTTGTAATACTCAATTTATTTGCTTACTTTAAGAGTGTGAAAACTTCTTTTTCTTATTTAGATGAAAAACGTGCATTTGCCCAAGATGTTGATCGACAATTGGAAGAGGCTCAAGAGTTGGTAAAAGCAAATTATTGATTTTTATTGAGGACTTTATATTTGATTATTTTTGTACGATCTCTTGGGTATAAGACAAATTATTGTTGATTGTTTATTCGTCATTAATATTGATGTTAATTAATGTTAATTATTTGTTTGTTAAGTTGGAACAAATGGAATTGGAAGTTCGTGGAACATCAGGTGGACAACGTGAACGTTTACGTGGTCGTGTTGAGAGCCATCGAGCCGAATTGAAACGATTAACGCAAGAATTTAATATGGCAAAAATATCAAAGGATGAAATAATTGATTTGTGTATGGAGGATACGTGGGATAATAGTATTGTAACGGAGGATCAACGTAAACGATTGCTCGACACATCAGAGAGAATTGATAGGACAGGTAGAACATTGCAGAATGGTTATAGAATGGTGTTGGAGACTGAAGAAATTGGATCGCAAGTGTTGAAAGATTTGCACGATCAACGTGAAACAATTCAACGAAGTCGTGGACGAGTAAGTGTTCGAGATATCGTGGGCTTACTGCAAAAACTGACCAGCACAAAAAACCCTGATTGTCCACAAAGTTACGTTTAAGAGGTTAGGGACAATCAGAGTTATGAAAAAACAAGTATTTTCAGTTACTTTTTAATTTGCTCAGTAACTTGATTTATTTTATAAAACAAACGGTATTAATTTTTTATATTATCTTTTAATTTTGATTTGACACGAATTTGAAAAAAAATATATAAATTATATATGAAGTTATGGCGATATTTGCTGGAGCCTGTTCCATAACTGATGCTTACCGATGACCATAACAACTGGTTACGGGTTAATCGAAAATCATTTGTATAATGATTCATTGAATTCTTCCAACAATGCAGATTACCTTTACCATTAATTTGATTGTATTAATTCAAAACTTTCAGATTTTAACTTGGTCAATTTTCGAAGTTACCCCACGATATCGATTATTTTTAATTCAACGTTTGCAAATGAATGAAAGTATCTTGAAAATGATAAATTAAATTTTTTCTTACCAGTTGAGAGAAACTGACGCTGAACTCGGTAGAGGTTCTCGACTATTGTCAGGAATGATATTTCGTTCAATACAACAAAGACTAGTACTTGTGGTGGTGGTGTTGGTACTCGTGATTGTCGGGTGCTTCGTAATTTACTACAGCTTCAGATCAAAAAGTTAAACAATAGATATGACGAACAAAAAAAAAATGAATTAGTAATGTCTGATGAAGTGGAGAAAAAAAAATTAATTACCAAAGCGCCTCTTCGCGAAGTGCCCATATAAAAATGCGTTTATATATATATATATATATATATCTATACATATATTGTATAAATACCGATCAATTATTATTGTAAAATTTATTAATTCACTAACATTTATTTATTGTTTGTTGTTATGACAATGTTAACGTGACTAAATAATGACATTCCACATGAAAAAAATAAACAAAACGGCCAATAATGAAGAAAACTATCGCATAAATAAAATAGCAGTGCAATAATTTCAATGATTTGTAAATAAATGATAAATTATTAGAGGATAATCAAAACTATTTAAATTATCACTCATATTATTTTTAACAATAACCCAATTTTATTAATTATTTATAGCAATTGATGACTATAATATCGATTTATTTCATTTTATCGCTGCAACTAATTATTTGTTTTATTTATTTATTTTTTATTGTGACGCATTGTGGATAATATATACAAATATATTTATTTATATATAAGAATAATAAAATAGAGCGAGAAAGAGAGGAACATAATGTAGTATATGAGAGCGTGGTGGCGAGTGATAAAATTTTCATTATTATTTTTTTTTCTCTCTTCGTTAATTGCAATGATGTTCATGCTGTAGCTATTGTGGCTGTTGCACTAATAATTATTATCAATTAATAAGGCTATTTTTTGTATTATACAATTTTCACATTTTCATTTTTATCAGTCCAAGTTTTGATAAAGATCTTCCAATTGTGGCTTGAAGTATGCCTTGAGCTGTGGCCGTTTTGTTTTTAATGTTGGTGTTAACAAGCCATTTTGTACGGAAAATGGATCGGGATGTAAATAAATATCCTTTACCTAATACAAAAATAAGAACAATATTATGAATGTTTTTCTTTCAATAGCTAAACAATGCAAACAAATGAATTGTTTACCTGTTCAAATGAACGTAGACCCGCTTCTTTACCCCACGCAATCATATCATCATGAATAAGCCTTTTAACTTCGGGATTTGCACATAGAACACTCAATGTACCTGGTATTCGATTCTCTAATGCCCAACATTTAACAACATCAACATCCGGCACAACAATTGCCACAACACACGATTTTAATGATTCACCATGTACAAATACTTGATGTATATATTGACTTCTAATATAAATATTTTCAATTTTTTCCGGAACAATATATTCTCCTTGTGACAATTTAAAGATATGTTTTTTCCTGTCAATTATTTTCAATGTTCCATTCTAAAATATAAACACAATAAATGTGTGACATTCATAAATAATATTGCCATACTAATTTTTATTTATTTCAGATTGAAATTTATTTATTTTTATCCGATTATCTCTTACTGTATTCCACATTCCAATATCACCAGTGTGATGCCATCCATGATCGTCAATAACTTCAGCCGTTTTCTCGGGATTTTTATAGTATCCATAGAAAACATTTGTGCCCTTGACACAAACTTCACCTTGATTATTTGACGCATAATATTCCATCTCCGGTACGTCAACTAATTTTACACAACAACAAGCCACAGGCGGTCCCACGTGTTCTGGCACATAGTCACCCTTCAACAAATAAACACACATATATATATATATATTTAAATCAACTACTATTAATATGACATTTGTAGACTGGCGATTAATGGCACAGCCGCCAAATAACAATATTTATTAGTCACACGTTCAGTCACATTTCAATTTCACTATATATACCTACACCAAACGCCAATAACTATATACCAATTGATTGAAATTATATCAAATACCTGAATAGTGAGTGTGATGGGTGCACAACATTCAGTTTGTCCATATCCTTCAACAATGAGACAGCCAAGTGTACAGCGTGCAAATGTCAATACATTTCCGGCTAATGGCGCTGAACCAACCACCATTAATCTTAATCTACCACCCATTGACTGT
The DNA here is from genome assembly GCA_910591685.1 of Galerucella tenella. NCBI lineage: Eukaryota > Metazoa > Arthropoda > Insecta > Coleoptera > Chrysomelidae > Galerucella > Galerucella tenella. The sequence continues at coordinate 15,727 of CAJUYH010006575.1, read as the reverse complement.
TGAATTTTTTTAAACGCTATTTTGTCCCACATACTGTTATTTCTGACAATACATTTTTTTATTTCAGCCTCCTTCGCTCTCATTCCCATATTAAATACCATACGCTTTAAAAATGAACTCTGTAGTTCAGCTACCACCTTTAAACAAACAAAAATATATATGTATATATACACACGTATAAAACATTTATCAATTGTATATAAATAGATATGTATGTAAATATGTATATGTAAGTGAAAATATTTTTGGGTGTTATGGTGGGAGGATGAAAATTTTTATTTTTAGCTACGCGTGTTTTAACGATCAGCAATGACCTCGTGTGTGCTTTTAAATATTGCCCCACGATTGTCCATCAATTCTCCACATTATATATATATATATATACACGCGCACACACACACACATACATAGACACTTGCTTATAATTAAATTGAAATAGGAAAAAGAAAGAAAAATAAATGAATAAAATTGATTCGAAACAAAAAAATTATTTACGTAAATGAAATGAACTACCTTGTCATAGATACGATTTAAAAGACGTGGGACAGCTGGCATTACAGTTGGCTTCAGTGCTTTCATATCTTCCGGCAATGTTTTAATATCACCGCTATAAAAACCCACTGAGCCACCAACAATATACATTCCATTTTCACAGCAGCGCTCGAGCATGTGGGCAAGTGGCAAAAAACTTATCATCACATCGCTTGAATTTGGTTTATGATCACCAAGCTGCAATAAAACAGCACAAACACCCGCCATTACATTCTGATGACTTAACATTACGCCTTTTGGATTGCCAGTTGTGCCCGATGTGTAGCATATTGTACACAAATCCGTGGGTTTGGGTGGCACTTCAGGATGATTTTTTTGTGCTCCATTGCGTTCGACATCCTCGAAACGTAATAATTCAATGCCGCGATTTTTAGCACGTTGATTTGTTGCCGGTCGCGTTGGTTTCATTACAATCAACTTTCTCAGGCATCTAAAAAGAAAAACAAAAGGAAAATTAAATAAAGCAATGACAAACATAAACGATAAATTATAAATTGAATTTAATTTGGTAGTTTATTTATTTTTATTTATATATTGGAATTTACCTTGGCGCTTTATCAAGCAGGAGATTGCATTTTTTGTCATCCTCACAAATAACAACATTTATATCAGCTTGATTAATTATATAGGCACATGCGTCAGGTCCAAGTGTGTCATAAAGTGGTACAACAACCAATGAATATGTATAGCACGCTTGTTCAGTTAATATCCATTCAGGACAATTTTGACTGTAAAGTCCAATGAGAGTTTGTGGTCCTGGTGATAAGCCACATGTTAATAGGCCTGAGCCCAAATTTTTTGCTCTTAATAATGTTTCGTTGTAATTCAACCATTGATATGGCTTGTTAGGTCCATCTCTCCATCCAAGGCATTGCCCATTATCTTTAAACAATTGATATATACAGAGTTTGATGAAATATCCCAATAAAGTATTTCAAGGTTATGATAAAAATTTTGAAATATAGACTATTTTTTTATTTTTTCTTTTAAAAAAATTCTTTTTTTTTTCAGTTTATTATAATGAGCTTGTAGCGTTGACGTTTTGAAACGCGGAAGGAAATGTTTCAGGGTTATTATATACATTTTACTTGCCAACTTTTGTTCAACAACATTAATTTTATGCTATTACCGCGGACGCATCTTCACACATTATACAGGGAGCTTAAGTTTGTTTTCCGTCGCAATAAATTAATAGCAAATCCACATGTTAATAAAATAAATTTAATAAATTCATTCGTTTTTATATATTCATCATTTGTTCGAAAAACAAATAAGTAAATGAACAAATATTGTAAGTGATGGAGTGTAAGGGAAATTATATGCGATTAAATTGAAGATTTAAAAATATTTATGTACATGTTATTTTGAGATTTTATACTAATGAAGACAGAAAATCTCTGCAGCTGTTGTCGAATAAATACATGAATGAATGAATATAAGCACTGGTATTACGTGTTGATAAATATACACTTTGTTTTGTTTTATGTTAAGTTGAGATTTATAGGAAATTGTGAATGTTACTAAAAACAACACACAAAATTAATTATAAAATTTATCACTTACTGGATTCTTTCGCTCCTTTACGGAATGAATCATACAATGTTCTCACATCATCGTGAATGTAACTCACAAATTTTCCCTCTTTGCTTTCTTTATAGAATTTCGATACTCTAATATATTCAGCGCCCTGAAAAAAAAAATAAATAAATAAATAAATAAATGAATAGAGAATACACAAGTCAAACAAACATGTGAATTTATTTATATATCTAATAAAAACATTATTTTGAAGTAAATCCAATTAATATTTTGTTATTATTTTCTTCTCTTTTTTTTTTTTTTTTGATTCTGTTTCTGCCAACTCTCCATTGAATCATCTTACATAATCAATTCCTCTATCTCATCTCATTCTTACTCTCTGTCCCTCAATTTAGTCGACACCAATTATAACTCGCCCGTTCACAAAACAACTATAATATCGATCCACAACAAATTAACTTGGAAAAAAAAAAAGAAAATCATCCACCAAATAATTCTCTACATAAATTCGATTTACTGACCCGCAAACTTTTTAATAATGATTTAAATGACGGATAAACCTTTATAGTATCAGATTGGTCATTGGTGTCGATGGGCAGGCAAATATTTGGCTGAACGCCGCCGCAGCCCGGCATCTCCGTAGCACCAAAATCCCTCCAACACAAATGTTCTTCAAAATGACACGTCTACAATTGCTTTTAACTAAATCCACATCAACAATAAAAATCAGGAGGCACAAAAAAAAAAAGAAACAATTCAAAATAACTGTCCAATGCCACCGCGCGTCCACCCGCGCGATCCTCAATATAAATCTCTCTCGTCCTTCGACAAATAAAAAAGAAAGAAGAGAATGAAAAAAAAAAAAAGAAAAGCAAAATATTAATAAATATATTCTCAAGTATATTTAACTATCTCAAACACACAATAACAAATCAAATAACGATAAATACAACTGAACCAAATTTATTAAACAGATTGTTTAAATTGTCGGATTGGCAATGTATATCGTACGCGCCCCGGGCGCAAACTGAAACACCGCGCGCGATGCTCGTCACTCCGAAATTTTATCGTAGTATAGTATACAGTTGGCACGCGCCAAATTTTCTTATATATATATATATTTTTTTCTTTTTTTCCCTTTCGTTCTTTTCTTCTGTGTGCGAAAACTCGTGACGTGTAACGTCACATCATCACACGAGTGCCATTGCACGGAGTAGTGGCATAAAAACCTTCTGTCTAGTAGATATATACTCGCCAAAACAACGCGAGTATCATCTTCGTCATTCTTGGGCACTCACACGCTTCATCTTATAATTTAAATATAGGTGGCCAATATGTGTATGTAATATACACATGCATATGAGAGTGTGCATTTAAGCCGGGCTACTTGTTTGGGATTTAGCCAAGGATGTTGATAAACACACGAAGACGTGAATTGTAAAACGTCTCCCATTCTCTCTCTCGGTATGACATCATTGCAAATGATGACGTTGAAGATTAAATGAAATGTAAAAATTGTAATGTATAGAGTGTGCGAATTAAAAAACCATTTGATTTATTTGTTCATGTTGTGTTTTTTGAACTTACCGGCAATAATCGCGATTGGCAATCCAATGGCATCAATGGTGTTGCGGCTATTGGCTTTGTCGCATAATAAGCCGCAATACCGGTGAGCACTAATGCACCAGCACCACCAATATACGGCAAATAATCGTCCAAATGTGATTGCAACACTTCAATAAACAGAGAGGAATAAATTAATTAGTTGAATATTGTGATTGTACCGTTCATTTGGTTTTTACAAGCAGAAAAAATGTGTTTTAGATTTGAGTAGTATATATATATATATATATATATCGTAGTGAAATGACGAAATGTGGAATTTTATCAAATTCATAGTTAATTGACTAAATTACAGAAGACGTTGAAACTAAAATTCTGTAGAGTGATTTCCCTGAAAAAAATAAATGATTTAATTAAATCTCAAAATTTTTTCAGTGTTATATCAAATAATATTGTTTAAATAGCGAAAGTATTTATTCAATAAACTATATTAATTGTTAACTAGGTAAAACAACTATAATCATTGAAAGACAAATTATTTATTCGAAAGTAATTGATAAAAAAAATAATTAAACTGATATTTTTAGGAATAAAACGAATATTTTTAGTGAGTGTAATTAATAAATAATAGTGTTGATTCATTTTTATAAAAAGACGTTGGTTATTTGTGGGATAACATAGAGGTGTGGGAGTATTCATTTATTCATTTCATTTTTTCACTAAAACAGTTCAGGCATTTCATCAAATCACTCTTTTTTTTTTTTTTTAGAGAAATAACACTACAGAGATGTTATTTAAAAATCTTCGGTAATTTAATCAATCAATTAGGAATGTCATAAAGTTACACAGTTGGTTATCTCACTGCGACATATATATATATATATATATATTTCAAAGTAAAAAATATTTATCACCTAAATTTATTTATTAATGATGTGAATAAAAATTATTGGATTACTCACTTTTGGTGTTGATATGGTAGATAATGATTAATTATACGTAGATTTTATGTTATTCTAAGTAATTAAATAGATTGGCAATAATTCCTGAATAAAATCACATATATATATATATATGTATTATTGTAAGGATGAAATTATCTTTACAGGCATAGCACTACCACCAGTATGAGGAAGTGATTATCGTTGTTTCCTTTATGTTATTACCCCCCGGGACTGAAAATTAAATACACATCAACATGAGACAAATTGTAAAGAAGTAGCTTTGAAAATCACTGAGAAATTAATTCAATCACACATAACTATTCCTACTATTTTCAATTATTTTTATCATTTTACCTTGCAGACAATTTCATGGAATTTTTCAACGTTGTTTTGTGATAACGAGGGGGGGTTGTCACCCATTCTGCAGTGCTTTTACAGTGCCACTGCATTAAAAAAAAATTGATCCGTCCATCCCCCACACAATGAATTGAACCGCAATAGCAGTTGATAATGCAGAAAGTGACGTGAAACAGTAGGTAAATAATATTACGCGCGAATATTTAAAAGTTTTCAATAGCAATGGGACGATGAGGAGCTGATGAACATTTAATTCAAATACATCCAACTACTTCATTGAAGAGTGTGAGATAAGCAAAAATTCCATGAACGATTGGCGGCTATTTAGGTGTATCATCTGGACCAACATTTTCCTTTTCATGAAGAGCCCACTGAACGTTAGTTGTGTTTTAGCTACCAAGCATTCACTCACTTGGATTTATTTGCTCTGGAAAAAAGCAAGAATAATTGTGATACAATGAGTCATTCACCGCACCATTGGATTATAATGTTCATTGGAATTCTAAGTGTCTATTGTCTATGGCGAACATCAACAATAATCAGATGGAATAGTCCAAATGTCATGGCAAAAACTTCAATTCAAGTAGATTTATCTATTCCAACATCAAATATCATAACGCAACGTTTATTCAATATGAGTAATCAACGCTCATTGAAATCTCACCAGCGAAAGCATCGAGGTGCAATTTCACGTTATATGCTACAATTGTACAATCGTCGTCCAAGTGCTGACATTGTACGTGCACTGCAGCCATTTCACGTATCTACACCAATTCAACAGAATGGTGGTGGACGAATTTTGGAATATCAAGTCCCGACTGATAATTCAGGAGAGGATTTGGAGGCGGCTGAACTATTGGGCATGGCCGGAATGATTTTACGTGTAAAATCAATGGACAGTAATAATAATATGTTCATTAATGAAATGATTGCGAGCTCAAGACGAGGTGAAATATGGCGGGGATTTGATGTGACTGCAGCAGTTAAAGCAAGACGAGGTGATTCATTGAGATTCCTTGTGCGTGGATGTGTTTATGGAAGACCCGAGGGTGAAGGACCAATTCTTTTATTGAGCTATGCAAAACCAAAGAATAGGATACGTCGATCTATTAATGATGACGATATCAATGATGATAATCCATTGTCAACATGGCCAGATGGACGTCGTAGACGACGAAATCCATGCAGAAAACGTCCGCTTTATGTTGACTTTGCGGCAATTAATTATGATGAGTGGGTTGTGGCACCACCCGGTTACGATGCGTATCAATGTATTGGCAAATGTTTTTTTCCATTTGGCGATCATTTAAATCCCACGAAACACGCCATTGTTCAGGCATTAGTTCATGGTGCACTTCAGGGCAATGATGGTATTGCCAAATCTGTTGGGCGTGTCTGTTGCGTACCAACGAGACTTGCACCAACGAGCCTGCTTTATTTGGACGCGAGTGGAACTCTTACTTATCAATATGGATATGAAGACATGGTAGTGGCTGAATGCGGATGTCGATGAACTTAAGAGCGGTGTAGAATAAACTCATATACATATTTATTTATAGAAACAAAAATATATATATATATATATATATAAAAGATAAATGAATAAAGAATTTATTGTCATGACATTTTTCTTTTCTTTTTTATTAATAAAAAGAATGTAAAGATTATGGCATTTGTTTATTATTTCCAAGGCCTCATTATGCTTTTTTTTATCTTCTCAGTTGTATAAATCAACAAGCTATATGGTACAATAATACAACATTCAAAGATATACATATTATACAGGCGGAAAACATGATTTGTTCTTTTGCATTTTTGTTCCTTGCAGCACATTTGTATTATTCGTTTTTTCATATTTGTATTTTCTTTACTTTGTTGCACATTTCACGATAAAGTCATCGTCACATGCGAAAAAAAAGGTGAAAATTATCAAAATGATAATTGAATAGAAATCCTATTAAAAAATAATATATATATATATATGTGTATGTATAGATTTGATACACTAACCAAACACCTTCGAGCACATTTCATTGTTTTTCTTGTTTAATAAATATGATCGAGCGGGCGATGGTAATATAAAGCGCTTTGTCTTTCTCAAACGATGTCTGCTACCTGGTATCCTCTCAATTTTATAAACTTGATGTTTAACTGCCGTTTCAGGCTGAGTCAATCTCATACAAAGACTAACTGGCCCAGAGAAATCAACATCAGTTGACAATTCCAATTTGGGCTCCACTGTCAATGCAAATTCACCAAAATTTTGTACAAAATCTGATCTTATTGTAAATCCACCACGTACAGCAACACCAGCGCCCATTTCCACAAGTGATTTAGCATTTCTCGACCACAAACTCAATTGAATTTGTCCAGCAAGATCAAAGCTCATTGCACCTTCAATATCGAGTTCAGCAATAAACCCGGATGAGAGTGGTATCAATTCACGATGACGATGAAGATTTGCTATTGCTTGGAAAGCCGGCGTTCTATCTGATGCAGTACCAGACCAAACGTGACCCATCAATTCACCTTGACCGGAGAAAAAAACAAATGGCCGTATTCCCACGCCCAAAAGGTCAATTTCCATTCCAGCTGTCGCCACTTCCTGATCATCAGCATCAACATTTTCATCGGACGATGATGCAACAAAACTACCGAGTCCACCAGCAAAAAGTCCAAGTGAAAATAGTGTTTCTTTGTGTAAATCAGTTTCAATCACTACATCAACAATACCACGCTTCAATAAACCTGAATTTACTTCTTGAATGGTTACCAATGTTCCATTGCTCGATGACGAACGTAAAAATGGCCGCGTAAAAGCCGTACTCAGTCCTTTATACGCTAAAACATTGTAATTTGTCACCTTACGCGCTACCAATTCAATAGCATCATTCAATCTCTCTCTAAATATAATATTTTTATCACTCATTTGCTCCAATCGTTGACTTATATACCGACGCACTTCGTACATGGGATCCGATGTGCTGAGATACTCGAGAAAATCACGTAAATGATTTACCGTTGGGGCAGTATCTAAAATAATATCGGCGGCCAATGTTCGTGCAGTGCTGTCACGTTTTGGTCCGCCGATCTGATAGAATGTACGTTTAGCAGCAATAATTACTTGATCAGTGATGTATTTAGGATCCAGCGATCCGAGCGCTCGCCATGAAACAACACTGGTCGCTTTTGTTCCATTCATTGCATAATCAAGTAAAATTGGAATAGAATTTTTATTACGAAGATTGCGCAATGCACGCAAGAACTTCAAACGACACTCATCACCTGTGCACGTGTCCAATCCCAATTCCAAACTCACACGAGCTTTTTCCATTATCAATTGTTTACCAAATTGCCGGGCCATTGCTGCCGCGGTCAACGCCAATGTTTCCGACACTTGATCATTCTGAATTGTCTCCTCAGATCGTGTTAAAATATCTTTTATTATGTCCGGATGTGGCAATGGCGACATGGATAACGCCCAAAGATATCGCTCAGTATCGTCGCCCCTGTCATCCTGTCTGAGAATTTTCATTGCTGCTTGATGAGTAGTTGGCGTAGCCGCTGAACCCAATACATCAAGCAATTGCGTTCTCAGTTTGAGATAACGTGGACTTTTTAGAATTTTAATTAATTCTTCTTTGGACGCCTCGCGCACAACGGGAATTAATTTTAAAAAAGCCGCAGCTGACTTAGCCGTACCGAGTGCTGAATTTTCCAGCGCGTCACGATTATCTTCAATTGCCTTTTCCAATGTTTGACATCCTGAATCTGGACACGAGTTTGGCTCTAATTCAAGATCAATTTGTATTTCTTTATAGCCGGGTTCAAGATGACTCATTGCATCTTTAATATCGCCAGCTGTGACCGCGTGTTTGGATACTCTGGCGGAAATTTGACGTAAAGTTGTTCGTGATGTGACTGTAGTACCTACTTCAGGTTTTATTTTTAATGTTACTTCATGATGATCAAAATCATCAATTTCTGTTGGTAAAAGTGCAGTGTTTAATTGATATTTTGTATAACGTTCACTCTTAACATTTACACCGAATATTGGATTTGGATGTTCATGTTTAAATGATAAATTTATTTCGTCACAATATTTTTTAACTTTCAATATTGTGTCTGATGACGATTGATATGTGACATTGCACAAGCCTGAAGCGTCATGTTCACGATAATCACCGTCCAATGTGCGATATTGAAACATACTCGCAAATCCACGTTTCATATTTGATGACGATACGGTTTCATCCTCGCCCAAATATAATCTTTTTATTTCACCATTACGCCAATGAATATAAATTGGCAATGTCGATGATTTATCGAGTTTCGATGTGTGTTCAATAAATCCTTCAGGATCGGGGCCCTTTCTCGATCTTATCCAAAGCTTCGGCGATGTAAACTAAAAATATATAAATAAATATATTTTTTATTTTGGCAAATAGTTAAATAAAAAATGTTTCTCTCTTACGAAATTATTTTAAAGATAAAGAAAATTGGATATTTTTATCATATTTATGTACATATATTTATATAGTGAAGGTTATCGGCTGTGTAAAATGTAGTTCAAACAACAACGATGACCCTCCATATCTATATCGCTCCACAAAATATTACCAAGTATTAAATTTAATAGACACATATAGCAACACTTCTTCAACAATTACTTTGTAATTGGCTATGAATGTGATAAAAAAAGAAATATAAAAAAAACTTCCTTATCCACACAACATTAATAAAACAGTGGATCTCTTTTATTTCCTTCTTAATTTTATCATTCTCATGCTTACATAATAATTAACTAATAATATAATAATTCGCTATTGTTCAACTATTTCAAGTCACAAAAAATCATATAAAACATTTTATACGAATCATCCAATAATAAAACAACAGTGATTCATCAATTATTCATAATAAAAAATAAAAAATAAATTATTAATAAAGAAAATAAAAAAATGACAATAACAATAATACTAACCTCTAATCTCAATAGAAATGTTTCAGGATCGGATATATCCTGATAAACAGGATAGACAGTGATCTCGCCGGTCAATTGATATCCAACGTCACCCCCGCCAATTTCACTTGCCGATTCATGTGACAAAACAAGTGTTGTTAATTGATATTTCATTTCATCACCGAGATTCCATCCACGTACGGCTCCCACGATGGCTGCAACCGCCAACATCAACGCGCACTTTGAATACCACATTATTACTTATTTAAATTAATTCTCAAATACAAAAATAATCGTATACGAAATCGTTTGAATTCAATCAAAATATATATTCAATATGAAAATAAATAATTTTGCAACAGGACAATAATTGAATGTGTTATAAAATTGTTATTTGTTTATGAGTATTTAAACCGGTTTGAATATTATAGATATATATACATATGTGTGTGTATGTGATGTATTGTATAGAGGATTAATGAGACAATGAACAAAATGAATGGAGAAAAAGGAGAAGCCGAGAGTCAAGAGTCGACTGACAAACATCAACCGGCAGAAAAATATGTGGGGCCTGGACAACAGTGTATGTATGTGTGTACAATATATTATATGCGTTTCAATGCGTATATTGACTGTCGGTGAGTCACATTCAATGTGATATTGATCATTTGTGTTTGTGTGCGAGATGGCGAGAACGCTCGTGCACGTGAGGGTTAGGTTGGTCACTCTTAAAAACCGTTAGTAAAAATGATCTTCTATACTCACAGAACTTATTTGTGTTTGAATTCTTATGTAAATGTTATATATATATATATATACGTGTGTATATGCTGTACAAGTGTACTTTAATTATTTTATTTACTTCATGGAGGCTATTGTTGTATAAATTTTTTTTTTTTTTTTTTTTTCGTTTATGATGACAATTTTCCATTGTGGGATATACAGTCTATTTGTTGTATTGTTTATTATAATTGCAATGTCATTGTTTTATCACACGATATCATCAAACGACTGCAATTATTGTTATATAAAACAATATTTTTTTTACCTGGTGCTGTTTGACAATGGCGACCTAAAATTAAAATGAAATGAAAACAATTTTATAATATTGTATGAAATAATAATAATAATAATAATAATATTAAAAAAATAGCGAAAGTGGTTGAACCTTGAGCCGGCAAAAGCGAGACCTTAACCAAATAAATCGCAATATATATATATGTTTATACATGTAAATATATATATATATATATATATATATTTACATGTATAAACATATACGATAAAATAATTTTATTCGCTCGTTCAACAATTAACGCACAATTTTAAGCCACACAATTGTTATTAATTGAAGATCGCTAAATTATCGACTGCGGTAAAAAAATTAACCATGAAAAAACAATTTCAAATGAATGTACTTCAAAGACAAATTGACAAAATTAAATTTAAATATCTCGGCATTATAAAAAATAACCCATTGTTTGAATAACAATTAATGCTATACGTACATAAATTTGAAAAATAAATAAGATATATAATAGAATACTAACCGTAAAGTGCAAATAGACAGAGGAGAATTGTCACAAGTGAATTGCCGGCGGGGCCTTTAACACTTTCCATATTTCCCTTCATCTCTATATCCAATCAATATATATTTATTTATCAGTTTAAATGAATAATTAAAAATAAAAATGATTTTTTTTTTTTTTTTGAGGTAAAGAGAGGGGGTGGTGTGGCCTTTGAACGAATTCGCAAGTATACTGGCCCGCACACGCACACACACACACACACACACACACGCACACCCACTTACACACTTACACACAACACGCAATTGTCGCTCGTACACTCAATGATCGTGACGTTGCGCTTGGTCTATTGCGACCCGTGAACACACAACTATACCTCAACTCTCTATCTCCCTCTCCCTCTCTCTCTCTCCCACGCGCGCTCTCTCCGTAATTCTTCCTTCAGTTGTGTATCCGCTCTACTCTCTATGTAATACGAACAGATACAAATAATTAGATGTACAGACAGAGTGAAATGTTCCCCACTCGGTGTCTCTCACCATTTCCTCTATCTATTTACTATCTCTTGTTCATTCCCATCGTCGACAACGATGGCACACACACACACACACACACGCACACACACACACACGTTATCGCGTTCTTTTTTTCACCTTCTTTCTCTTACTCATTCGCTCACGCTATCATTCTTGTTCGTACATTAGTACCCATTCGCATTTTCCTCGCTTAACCGCAATGACAGAAGCAGTTCTAGTGGGAGAAACTTGAAACCCCTCTCAGTAAAACTATGCGTTGTATATATATATATATATATATATAAATATCTTCTTCTCTATTACGGTCCATGGTTTATTGACACTATCAACTATATCAGCTATACATATTTTTATATTCAATTATTTTTTAATTTTGTTGGGTTGATCAAGTTGATATTTTATAGCAGAATTCTAAATAAAAAAAAAAAAAATTGATGATAGAAAACGACGAAGAATTACAGTGGCAGCATTATAAGTTTAAAAGTGCGGGTATGGGATATATATATATATATGTGTGTGTGTGTAAAAAAATCTTTAGACGATGGTGGTGATGGTATGCTGGTGGAAGACCAGTTTCTATTTAAATTAAAAAAGCTAAACTAGATTTATCTTAGGGATATGGGAATTTTACTCCGAACAGGAAGTTGCTTTTCAATTTTTTTTTTTTTTTTCTATTTTATTTTATATTTTTCTTTAACGTGTTTTTGTTTTACTTGTATTCTTGTTTCGTGATCGAGAGATATTGTCAGACCGGTTGTACAAACGTATAGACAAAAAATTTGTATGTTTGTGTAGATAGAAATGAGAGAGCGTTGTTATCGACCGCGGTTGCAATGAGCACGCGTGAAAGAGGAACAGATGGTATTTTCAGGTAGATGCAGTTATGGGCAACAGAATATACAGATGTTTATGTGATTGACCTCATAAACAAAATGTAAACAAAAATATATGTATATTTTGAAAAAAATTAAAAAAAAAAATAATTGGTTTTTTTTTTTCTGTTTTTCGATTATGAAAAATAATAAAAATACATACGCAATAATTCCACTCTGTAAATTGCCGTTTGAATTTATATAATTTTGAATAATCACACGATTTATTGTATACAGTAATGATTATTATTTACGGTCGGTGAAAATTTGCTTATTTTTTTCCTTGTCTATTAATTTAGCAAATAAATTGAAATTAAAGAAAGCAATAAAGGCAATGGTCGAAGTCAACTTTAACACTGAAGAGTTTTACGTTAATATGCGATATCGCACACTGCCATGTTTACATATATGTATATTAAGTTTAGGTAGTATTGACGAATGACATTAATATAAATATTTGCATATACATATAATGTATACATAGTTCAATTCTTATCATTAAGCACACACAATCTTTGCTCTCGTGACACTGCATTTGTATATAAATTATGTATTATATATACACAAACATCAACATCATAAATACATATAAAAATATAAAATCGATATATATCTTCCAAGAAAAGCCACAGGGTTTTTCCTTTATATTTATTTTTTATTTTTTCCTTCTTGTTACCATATACATCACTCATAATATAATCTAATCGGTAATGCCCGCGGAATATGTGTACATCTCCATTGAATTCTTTCAAACATTTTACCCATGTCGATAAAATAAATAACTAACTAACTAATTTTTCATTTTACAATTTAAACACAGCGAATATAATCATTAATAACTTTCTCAAATATCCATAATTCAATTGTAATTAACATCAATAAATAGTATTTTTTATTATTACTTTGATATATTTTTTAATATATTAATTTATTAATTTTTTTTTTTTTCGCAATCATACATTAAGAAAATTAACATGATTAGTAATATAAATAATTGTGTGATATTCAGAGTGCACCTGTGCTATGCACAATCCCTTTGTTTCATCATATATATATATATACATACAAAATATAATCACTACTGAGAGCAATTCTCTCTCTTACTCTGTAGTGACAACTCGCTCTATTTATTCGTAACTGCTGGATATTTATCGCTGTTGTTGTATGCTTGTTGCCGCAATAACAGTAATGGCCAGCCTCTCATTGCTCTCTCTCTCTCTCTCTCTCTCTCTTTCTCTCATTCTCTCTCGTACTGCCATTGTAACAATGTGCATAGGTATATCAGCCAAAACCACCCCTTCATCTGACCTGTATATAAATGTGCTCTCACTCTCGACACTCCAACATTGCTGTTCTATTCGTCCTGGCGCACACAGTGGCGAACACCCTCCACGATTTATCCTCTGGTAATTAGTCCGTGCAATAATTAATGTCGCGTCTCCGCGCGTATGCATTGCGCTAATTATCATTGTTGGAGGAAAAACCTTTTAAGAAATGAAAAAAACATTTTGGTATAAATGTACAAATATAAAGTGAAATAGATATATATAAATAAAAATATAATATGTATTATTGCTTGGTAATTTATATCAATTTTGCTGGAATTATTAATTTTTTTTTTATCTCACTTTGTTTTTCTTTTATTTCTTATTCCTTTTTTTTTTTCGTTTTAGACAAATGTGCGTTGATGTACAATGCAATTTTACCAATGATGGAACGATTTTTATATGGATGAAAATATGTGTACAGATAATTTGATACATTGAGAGCGTAATTGTTAGATGATTTTTAATTGGGGTTTGGTATTTTTTATTTTTATTTTTTAATTGAGAATTTAGAGGGAACTTTTATGAAAATTCATGTCAAGTTTTATGTTTGAATTAATTGTGAAATAAATTAGTCAGAATTTAAGTTATAAATGTTGCGATATTGAATGTAAAATGGACGAGAGCCAACGTCTCACTCTGAGAAATTAATTTAATGTAATGATTAGAAGACTTTTCTTTCGTTACAGAATATGAAATTGTTGTAGAATTATTTACAATCAAATTTATTTTATAGGGAAATTAGGGGGCCAGTCAGATGTATGAACTAACAAGTATTTTAAATGATTATTTATTTTGTCAGTAATTTAATTGATTTTATAAAACGAACATAATTAAATTTTTATATTATGTTCTAACTTCGATTTGACACAAATTGTGAAAAAAAAAAAAGTATAAATTGTATATAAAGTTATCGCGATATTTTTTTTTGGATCCTGTCCCATAGATGGGGTTTTATAGTGACCATTAGAAATTCTTATATATTAATTAAAAATCATTGAAACAAAAAAAAATTATCATTTTAATAGTTAATCTAATGACTGATCGAAGGATTTTTTTACTCTCTAAAAACTTCTATTTTTTTTATAAACAATTAACTGTTGCATCTTTCTTTGAAAATCCGGATCAGATACCGTCATTTTGTTTAGTTTCAAAAAGAAGAAGCTTCGATCAGGCACTAGATTAACTATAAAAATAATAATTTATATTTATTTGAATAATTCTAGATTAACCTGTAAGAACTTGTAATGCTCACCACAAAGCACCATTTATAAAACAGACTCCAACAAATATCGCCATAACTTTATATATAATTAATATTATTTTTTTTCAAATTTACATTAAATTAAAGTTAAAACATAATATAATAATTCAATATTGTTGGTTTTATAAAATTAATTAAATTACTGACAAAATAAATACATAAAATATTTATTTTTTCATACCTCTGACTGCTCTTAACCCCTTAAATGATTTTACCGGTAATTTTACTACAATTTATTTCAACATAATTACCAATATATCTTTAGTATTTCAGAACCCCCCCC
>CAJUYH010006574.1:0-19801 GCA_910591685.1 Galerucella tenella | reverse complement strand
ATAGAAATATTAAACCGCATCGCCCCTGAATTCATCTAGAAATACTCCGACGTCGGGAACAAGGTAGTATTATTGAAATCAACTATCTGGAAGGAATTCACAAGGATAAGATGAGGATATTTTATCCTGCAGCGTTGAATAAGATTTCGGTTTGGAGATGAAAGAAGAGTGAACAAAATGGGTGAATTTATAAGAAATGGGTAAATTTATAAGGGTGGATGCCAGAGTGAATGGAATTTTTTTTTCACGGCTGGGAATTTTTGATTTGACTGCAACTAGTCGATGATACTCTTACAGTGTCGTAACATGTATGGAATTAATGTCATATTCCCATTTATTTAAAAGAGTGTACTTCCCTATTAGACCGTCAGCCTGCTGCAAAAAAGCGTGATGATAGTTAAACCTATGCCTCCTTAAGATTCGGTAATTTTGCTCATTTTCATTAACAATCAAGCGAAATTTTTTGGCCTAAAGTGCACAGATGTCGAAGGGTATGCCAATTGCAAAAGGGCATACGTGATAATATGATTTAGTAATAATATAATTTGTTATAGTTTTAAGGCTGTGTGCCAACCCTTAACTCGCACGCTGCACGTATGCCGATCATTTTGCAATGGATTTTTTTTCATAAACTAACGTTTGGTGTCTCGGCATACGTGAAACTAAAATTGCAAAATGCAATTTTTCATTGCAATAAACAATTAAATTATCTGTCGTTTTCCCCACGGGCAAATATTTATTTCGTCTGATTATCAATGAAAATGAGCAAAATTACCGAAACTCAAGAAGGCATACGTTTAACTATCATCACGCTTTTTTGCAGCGGGCTGACGGACTATATTAAGAAGATTTAATGATGTCGCTAGTGGTCTTTTCCACTGCGATATTTCCAGACTTATTGTTGTTATCTGCATCAAGATTACATCGTTTTTTTATGTAGCCAATCAGCCTCGAGACTGGAACTTTTTGTGTTGTTTCTTGCCCATGACATTTTTTCGCCTAGTATAAGAAACTGTAATAGAATTGTGCTCTGCAGTTTCATCCATAGATAAAACATACTTGTAGATGGAAAAACTGACCCGTGGCGCCCTCTATTTGTACAGGTAGCTCCACCTTGAGAGTGCCGTCAGTACCTCTAACACTAATCAGATGGTTGTGAATTTCGCTAACAGCCCAAAAAGAAAATTCCTGTAATTTTATGGTTTTTAGTGGCAAATTCAAATTTACTGTAATTTTGCTTTTATTGCAAAATGACATTTATGGCCCATTTTTTGATATTTCATTCAAAGTTACTCAACACTAGATTGATATTACAATAATAACAATCAAATAGTCAAGTTACATTGAATGATAAGTCAAAATGGACCATAATATTTATGAATGAAGTGGGAAAAATAAAGCAATAATCATCAAGTTCACATATTTCATTTAATACAAAAATTATACAATAAATGGAACGTTTTTTACATCTTTCAATGACAAACGTAAAGAAAAATAATTGTTAGGAGTTGAACAAGAATGCAATAAACTGGGTGGGTATGTATACCTTAACTAAACTTCTTTCCAGCCAAACTGATCGTTGCTCTTCATGGCTGGGAAGTTCAAATCTGTATAGAAGAATAACTACTTCAATATTTTGTCACTTTTTATTTAACGAAACATGTTTTTTTATAAAAATAAAGCTTTCACAATACATATTCTAGACATTGTCTCTTAAAATAAAAATCCCACTATAAAAAAAACCAACTACAAATACTCAACATACCCACCAATAAGCAAAATAGTTTTTAAAAACAAAAACTGGACTGACTCAAGACACACTCAAGATACAAAAACGTTGGTCTGCAGTTATTAGGTTACGATATTAGCGCTGAAATATTTGGAAGTATCTGCAACTAATACTTACGGCGTTACAGTTCTCTTTCTGGTTCTCATTAAACTAGCAATTTTAGTACTGACGGGACTCTTAAGGTGACTATAAGCGTCAACTATAAGAAAACATAGTTAGTGAAATGAATATTTAGCAAAGACTTCCTCACAATACTACGTCGATGGCTGATGTTTAAGGTCTACTTACACACATCCATACCGTATCAGTGCAGTGCCAGTTGAGTATCAGTGCTAACCGTGCTTCTTCAGTGGTGACAATTCACACTCATCCGTCTGTAGTCCGTACCCGGTCAGTAGGTACCTTATTGCTTTTAGTGAAATATCAGAATTCAGAGTTGGCCTTTGGCCTTGTTTACTGATAAATAAATGGCTATCATTGCTATAGCTCTAGACGAGGAAGAGTACCAACTTACCTTCAAGTTATGATTATTTTCCTATGATATTCCAAATATTATTTTTGAGACCGGCATCTATATATTTTTGTGTGACAACTCAAACAATTCTGGATTACTCGATAAATTTTTGATCCACATGCAAACGCAAATTCCAATCCGGTTATCGTCAGTGAAATACACAAAATATCTTTCCAGATTTTCATACAAATGACGGAACTGACACTGAAGCACACTTCACTGCGCCGAACTTGTCTGAACAAGTTTATTTGAAACTATGGCAACGATATTTAATTTTTCACTGACACTTATACTGAACTGACACTGCACTGATACGGAACTGATGATGTGTGAAAATAGACCTTTATTGTTGGTTTTAATACGCACCGCACACATTTAAAAATATACTACCTACTAACACTACCGTAAATCGAATTCGCGTGCGAACTAAAGTTCATTTTCCACGTTGCGTCAAATCGCAGCGACTTGTTGCTGGGACAAATCGCTGCGAGAAAAAGTACAATCAGCATATCGATAGTTTGTTGCTGAGACTCATCCAGGCATAGGGGAAACGTAACGTGTTGCCATCTTGATTGACAGTGACAGCAATATCAGAGCGGAGCAACTAGTAGAAATTTTGGGTTGGTGCGACAAAATCCACCAGAAAAGTTACCAGGTCGCAGCGACTTCTCACTCGAAAATAGAACAAGTTCTAATTCATGCGACCGACGCGTCCAACAACAAAAAAACCAAGCTGCATGCAACTTTTTCGAGTTGCAGCGTCAATTCGCACACTCTATCAAATGCGGTAGAGTAGCTTAATTTGGCTAAGTAGAAGGCAAGTATACTTGCAGTTAACTCTACCCATGAAAACTGGCCTATAAGGATGATATCTGATGCAAGTGCTGAAAGTTTCAGTTCTTTCATCGACAACTTCCCCACATCAGTCAGTTTAAATTAAGACAGGAACGAATTATCGTAACCATTGTTAATTACGTTATATTTTACTGCCAGTTCGAATTGGCAATTTTCCTCAACAAATACAGCTATAAACAAACGTTTTCGCGAAGTTAATGAAACTTCCAATCAAATTTTAAAGCAACGGCTTCAAGTTTATTAAAGCACACGTTTTATTTCGCAATAATCCACCATACAGTTGTGCACTTTTGAAGCTGATAGTAAATCTTCAAATAAAATTAAATATATATAGGTATATATATACCTATTATTTAGATAATGCTCAGTTATAAAATCTGTTAAGCTCTTCGAGTTTACGATCATCCCGAATAGCTTTCTTTAATTGCCGTAATATTAAATCGACGCCGTATATTTTTAACCTAAACAATTATTACAAGGAGTAAACGAACGAAATTGGCCATAAAGTCACTTTATTCGACTTTGTGGGGCCGGAGTTTTATATCTTCGAAGTTTACGCAATATATTATTATTCAACGAGAAATGCACGGCCGTAAAAGAAACGTCAAAAATATATAAGGAAGGAATGTCTTTTTGCTCATATATAGACGTTGAAAATAGTCAATTTTTTAAATAGAACACCCTATACATTATTGGGCCGCCGACATTATTGCATTGTTAGATTCTCCTTTACAAAAATATTTAAGTGAGAAGCAATTTTCTAATAGTAACATTTGAATTCGTAAGAAATACTTAATTATTTTATAAGGTGCTTAAATTGACTTCTATTGTTTTCCATAAAATGATACTATAGAGCCTCAAATGAGTTTCGAACGTTTTGTAACATTTCTGGGGTTATTTGTCGGCATTCTCGAATAATGCGCTGACGTCGTTCGCTGTGGTCGCTATGATACGGCACGGTGCGAGAAACGCTGTGACAATAACTGTCATTTGCTGTTGTCAAATTAATTACTTACGAAATCCGCTAGATTTTAGGTGTGAATGAGACATTGGTGTTAATATTAGTATTCATAATAATCACGAATGGATAGTGATAGAAAAAAGTTAGTTTCCGCACATAGGACGAAAAAAACTTGCCATCAAAAATAGTCGATTTTTTATTCGGAAATTAGAAATTTTTTGTAAAGATCTACGAAAAAACTTTGATATGCGTCTCGGTGAATAACTGCCTATTGTCTCGCCTTATTGCAAACTCAAATCTACTTTGTACGGCGGCCTCGAATTGCGGACCGATTACCTGATTTTAATAATTCCGTACTCGAACTGCGGACCAAACCAAGAAGACCCCTCTTTTAAAAACCATGAATTGCGGACTAAGCCTTCCTCACAAATACGTACATCAAATTGCTATACACTCAAATCTATTACGGAAAATGAGGATGCAGCCTTCCTCACAAATACGTACATTAAACTACTACATACTCAAACCTATTACGTAAAACGAGGATGCAGCCTTCCTCACAAATACGTACATCAAACTACTACACACTCAAATCTATTACGTAAAACGAGGATGCAGCCTTCCTCACAAATACGTACATCAAACTACTACACACTCAAATCTATCATAGAAAACAAGGATGCAGCCCTTCTCTTTCGACTTGGTCCGCAATTCATGGGTCATTAAAAACACATGACAAAATTTGAAAATCATTTATGGTTTTTGGTCCGCAGTTCATGTACGCCCACTTTGTACTTTTAAATACAATACATGTTTTTTCCTTCCTATATAGTAAACAATGCATGTTGACACTGTTTTGAAGGACGTAAATAACAATTACCTAAAAGGTATCGATCGAAAGGCAATGAAAAGGCCGATGAATTACCCAAGCAGGGAGTGACTGAGGTTATGATAGAGCCAGAACCTTCCTGTGGAATAGGGTACAAACATAAATCTTGCTATTGGTGAGAATTGACGCTTTATCAGGTCTCCTAACACCTTGCATGCCTATTTTTTCAAAAATATGAACTTTACTTTTAAAACGACTTTAAAAATAATAAAATTTGAAAGTCCGCCAAAACGCGCTTTACGTCATAAAGATGGCTGCCCCATGGAGTGACGTCATTTGTTTACGTTCTTATTCGTGTATCATGCTTTAAGTTCTTGTGACCTAATTTGTTTCTGGAAGTTTTAAAAATGGATAAAGCCGAAAAAAACGTATTGCATTGTTCCAGAGTGTGAATCAACGTCTATTAAAACTCCAGACAAAATATTTGTTACTTTACCTGGTGGCGCAAGCAACAATGCACTTGAGAGAAGGGCATTGTGGTTGCAAGCTATGCGTCGAAACAAAGACGATATTTCGACAATACTTTTGTTTGTAAAGACCATTTTAATGTAAGTACCTACTTCTATGCTGGTAATTTTTATTCTTAAATAGTTTGAGGTTATGTACCTACATGTCTCGGAATCAACCATAAAAACAATATGTTCTTACGACCACACGAAATGAAATGTGGTTGGTATATATTATATATTATAATACATAACTCTAAGAGCTCATCCATATCTCAAATGTGGTTGTATGAAATTAAACCAATGGTTCAATAAAACTCAAAGTCCAAACATTTTTTAATAAAAGTTCCTCAAAAGGACACTTATAATGTGTGCTACTAGTTTCGGTACAATATTACCATCATCAGGCTACAATATAAAGAGAAAAGGTAAACTTAATACATGAAGATCTTACAAGATTATGTTAAAATAATTAAGCAAGAAATGTTAATAGATATAAAATGAATATGAAAATTTAATAAAGTTAATAATACAAAGTTTGAGAATATTACAATTGTTGATATTATATTTAAATTTATTAATATAATTAAAGGTTAATGAGAATCTTACACATTATAACTTTGATAATATAAATTATAAAATTGGGTAGTCAAATTGAAATAAAATAAAATAAATCATAGTTACCTGTATGAAATGTGAAATCCAAAGACCAACGAGTTGTTGCCAAAAGTTTTTAAATGTTAAAACATATTTTAAACAAATAAATTATAATTTGAGTGGTGAGGAAAGAAAAATGGAAAAACATTGGAAAAATTAAGATATTTGAAGTTACTTAAAAATTAAATTGTTGACCTAATGGTCTATGCCAAAAGGGGGAAGGTTTAAAGAACTTTAAACCTTTCATATTTCCATCCGCCATGTCGCTTTACAGCTAAGACATCAAGGAGTGAAGGGCAATGAGGAGGCTGACAGTCTGGCAAAAAAGGGATCAGCGACTATATTTATCGGACCTGAACCATTTTTTGGCATTGCGGAAAGCTCTGGTAGATCAGCCATAGCTACCTGGGCTGAGAAGAAAACCTACACGTACTGGGCAGACATACTGGGATCTCTCATTCGAAGACTTTCATATACTACATTTCGAGTACAAAAAATAGGCAGATCCTGGAATGGAGAAGAGCAAGCCCACGCATTCTGTCGGGACTGCTTACAGGACATTGTCGACTAAATTACCACCAAAAGAAGATGAGTCCTGTTCAGCACTCGGACGGTCGGTTTTGTAATTTGGAGGATGAAACTGCGGAGCACATACTATGCTCATACCCAGCCTTGGGCAGGGTAAGGTATAGTATGTTCGGTTTTAGTTCCTCAGAGCAGAACGATTTCAAAACAGTATCACCAAATACAACCATGGACTTCAAAAGTCAGTCAGAAGCACAGGCTTGTTGGGTGAATTGTAAACCCTAAGGGCGAGCCACGAAGGTCGCAGTGGAGGTGGCGAGAAGGCCCCACTCACATAGAACCTAATCTAACCTAAGACATCAACTCCAGTAATTGCTAATAAAGTGGCCGACGTTCTTCTAAAGTTCTCAAAGTTCAGAAATTTAGCAATTTTATTTGGAGACCACATGCGAATGCAAACTGTTTATTGTCACTTTAACTTCCTTTTTTTCTTCAATTTGGGTAACTACCTTCTCTTATGAGTATTCTGTTACATGTCAAAATATGTGACTAGCTTCAACTTATACTAGTGATGTGAAATTCTAATGCCCAATTTCACCAACCATTTCCTAAAGCTAGGTAATACCTAAATCAGATTTTGGAATTACCGAGTGAAATTTTCGTTTTACCACGCGCTAAGAATTAGTTGAGAGTTACAATATTGGATATTTTCTATCATGTTTAGGCGTTTCTTAGCGCATGGTGAAACCTAAATTCTATTTTGTCATTCCAAAATCTGATTTAGATATTACCTAACTTTAGGAAATGGTTGGTGAAATTGGGCATGAAAGGCGGATTCTAAGAAATTTTCTGAATAAATTTTTTTAAATTGGGATAAAAAGAAAACAACAGTATTAAATTTGATAAAATAACGATCTGCTAATCATTAACAAGAGTTTATTTTTAGTTGAACACCCTATTAGGATGGGACTTCTGAGTCTGATGGCAATATTCGATACCGATACACTTTACTCCAACTGACGCGCATTTCGATAATCAATTTATCATAGACTGAAGATAAAATGGACTCTGAATGCGATAACTTGGTTACTGAAACCAGTGTCAGATAGTGTGTGTAGTATAGTGTTGGCGTAACTTGTGTATCAAACTAGTCCCATAAACATTAATAACTTGCTCAATATAATGCTTACGATAACGTTATGCTTCATGTTAATAAAAGTATCAAAATCTTTCATACTTTCCAGCTCTAAATTGTTAGAATAGCTTATTCTTCATAAACCCATACCACTAATTAAAAAGATTTTATTAAACTTAATTGAGTTCACAAGTCGTAGACTTAAAAGTCAAAAGACATAAACGTTCATTCTATTGGATTCTCTAAGAGCAAAGAGTAATTTGCTCTGGTAATTTACACTTTAACCCTTTCCTTTTCACCGAGTAAACGGAGAAGGGTGGCGTTAAACAACGGAAGGGATAAATCAACGAAGAGGTCGCGTCGTCAAATTTGCATTTTTACGCCTCTAAAAAGAATCTTAAGAAGCATAAGGAGCCCTTTCAAGTGGAATATTTAGTTGATCAAACAGACACATAGACGCGAAGAATATTTACTCTGTGAAATTATCTTTTTCGTTTTTTTATTAAGCTGCAAAAGTTAGTAAGTTAATAATGATGCATCAAAGAATGTTTTATTTAAATTATTTTGATATAGGTGAATATCTTTATAGCTGCGCACACATGACTATAAAGTCAAAAAAGAAAGTGTAAGAAATTTAATTTTTAAAAAATTGCAAAGCGCTTTCGTCTGTTACGCCATCATCAGTGCAACTAAGTAATAGTGGTTATAATTTTATAAAATAGGAACTCAGTAAAGAATTACTTACTCGTCAAGTATATACAAGAAACCAAATTGAAAAGTCGACAACACAACATAATCACAATCATAAAAATTAAAATTACATTAAATTTTTAACACAGAATACACTGTTTTCTTGACTATTATGATAAATACATTTTTAATATTCTAATTTTGTGTTAACCTACAAAATGTTGAAACGTTACGCTACTGATTTGAAGTCATATATCAATTTTACAATATAGCGCTGGTTTTGACAAGTTCGTGCAAACGCCTGCAACTTCAAGTGGCTTCTTCTTATGTGAAACGGAGTCTACTACTATTTAAATCCTTATTTTCACAATATTCGGCCAGGAAAGTTTAAAGCGTTGTTGCCAAGTTAAATTAAACCGTTTCAGAAAAACTAAGTAGACGTAAACAACTGTAAATGCCAGTTTACATTACAACCTTCAAGTTGTCTACCCTGTTTAATGTATTTTGTAAAATTTACATTTCATTTTCTAGCTCCTTAGTATACAGATTCAATAAAAAATTATTTTCTCATTTTTTCTTAACCAAGAAAACTTTCCATCTAGACGACAATGAAGTGAATTGTCAACCCATATTTCATACGATATATTGCTATTGCTCATAAGTTCCTCGTAAATCCTTCCCCGATTCAGCTGGTTCAAAATTGTCGGCAATGCAAACTTTATGACGAAGAAAATAACATTTTTCCTACAAATTTGTCGAAATTTTATGGTCCGCGAATTGCTACACTTTTAACAATAAAACCATGAAACAAAGCAGAATAATATAGTCCAGAAGCATGTTTGCTATACTCAAATAATATGTATTTAATCATTCACAAAATTTTCAACTCGAATTACTTGAAGATCACTGTAACTTTTTAAATTCTTTAGAAAAAAGAATTAAATATATAAAATTAGTTGGTTGGGACAAACGATTCACGCCTGTATATTTAGCCGTTTTGATAGTTCGATTATCGGTGATAAGTGGGTCCCTTTAGCAAATTACAGAACTACCAGTTGAATTAGATTAGATTTGATTTGATGAAGTGGCTTATCGTCCTATTCTACTGCGAATCTAGATTACATTCTCTCGCCCGACTTTCCAAATAGCCAACCAGCATCGAGACTGAATCTTCCATGTAGGTAATTTTTTGCAGATGACTTCTCATCGCTTAGTACAAGAAACCGCACATTTTCCAGGCAGTCACACTGGCATAGGATTTGCGAGTTGACAAAATCTGCACATGGTTTCTTCTATCAACCACATTAGCTTTGCGAACCTGTTAATCCTACAGATTTCCTCTCTTATTAGGTCTGCCTTAAATGTTGGCCTGTTTGTCCTGGTGAGATTACTCTAGAAATTTTTGTACCAACCACTTCCTTGTGGTCAAATTTTCCTATCGACTTTGATAGGTTGCAGAAGGGCTCTGGCCGTTTCATCCCTCAATTCGTTGCCTTTATTATCCTCGTGCACTGGTATCCAGGTTATCATGTCTTTGCAATGGTTCCAAGTGCGCTTAAGGTACTTATACAATCCCATACTAGTTTAGAATTGACTTCTATGGAATCGAATACCTTCAGTGCAGCTTGACCGTCGATGAAGATGACAACTGAACGGTTTGTCATTCCCTGTCTTTTAATTTTTTTCAACGTAGTGTAGTAAAGGGAATGAAGCTCAAAAAAAGGTAAAACCTCGCAATTTTTTCGTCCAGCATGGATTGACCTGAAATTTCAACAGGAGGTAGATGATAGCCGAAGGTTCAAAATCTATATTGAACCGAAGGGCGCTAAACGGTTTTTAGGGGTGAAAACTACCCTTATTTGTCAAAAATCATAAAATAACATTTTAAACCTGAAAATGGGTAAGATTTGGTTTGGATAAGTTGAATAATGATTGTTTTGAGCTTTGGAATACAATTTCATCATATTTCAACCCTTCAAAAAGCAGCCCCTGTTACAGCTTAATGTAAAAAAAAATCACGAATCCTTAAAAAAAATTATTTCGCCTCTGATTGATTTGTATAAAAATTTGGGATTAGGCTCAACTCACCCTCTGCTTTATATATCATGTCATGCCGACGATCCCTGATTGTTTCTCAGGGGTGAAAACTACTCCTAAATGTCAAAAATTTAAAAATAGCATTATAAATCTTAAGATAGGTGAAAATTGGTTTGAATTAGTAAAATGATGAATTTGTTACATTTCAAAATACAATTTTATACTTTTTCAACCCTTAAAAATCAACTGTTATTGGTGTTATATGTAAAAAAAAATTTTTGTCAAGAGAAAAATAATTAATGCTAATAGGGATTTGCTCAATAATTCTGTTGTAAAAAAAATGTGTCACGTGCATTAGGTAATTTTTCAACCTTTAAAAACCACCCTTCACAACATTGCAATTTTTTATAAACTATTGTAATAGATATAAATTGAATTGGAATTTTTCGAAAAAAAAATCGATTGGTTTTTTTAACGTATTTCCTTTATTTTTGAAGATAAAAAGTTTATTCAATAACGATTTTGTAGGGTTTTTCAAGAACTACAAGGATCTGTAAGTTAAATCTCTTTAGACCCTTTCGTTTTTAAATGGGGTGAGTTTAAAGGGCTAAAAAAGGTGGCGCTCGTGCGTAAATAGACGTTTTAAACGGCTATATCTCGTCAAATATTAACTGTACAAAAAATCTACTTACAGGAAAATTTTTGAAAAAGCTACAATTTCGTGTTTTAACTTTGCTTGTACCTCTAATATTTTCGGAGTTATTTTGAAAGAAAGGGTAAAAATACAAAATTATGAAAAATAACTTTTTACTTTAAGCCATCATTTTTCGAAAACTATGAATTTTAAATTGGTCAAACTTCTTGGACATATTAACCATACATGTAAAAAGAGAATTGCACAAGGGTAAAGATCAATTTTAATTAGGGGGGGTGGTTTGGGGGTTGTTTTCACCGATTTTTATGTATAAAAAATTCAGTACTGACATTATTTTTGTCATAATTCACTCAATTTTGATGCTACAGACCTTTTTTTTAAAGAAAGGTCTAATTATGCTCTTTTAAAAAGATTCTATGAGTTTTCTACGAAAAATGCATCATTTTTCCGGTATTTGACTTTGAATCTATCACATTTTGCATTTGGGAAAAAAAGCTAATCATTGATGGGCCATATCTCGGTTCCTATTGGTTTTAGAAAAATTATAAGAAAAGGGTTTTGCTTGTTCTTTTAAAAGCTACAATTTTGCTTTCCACAGTTTTTTTGATAAAATGCATAATTTTCGAGTTATCCGCGAAAAACATATCAAAAACGTCGATTTTTTCCTCTAAAAAGCGTTACTTTCAATCGCGAATAACTTAGAGAATATTGATTTTCCAAAAAAAATTTATAGAACATTTTTTTCTTTTTTTCTTTTTCAATCGATTCCTGTGATTAAAATGTAATAAAAACTGTTCACCCCCGAGATAGGGTGGCAACCACCCCCAAGGCTTTAGCGCCCTTCGGTTTGATATAGATTTTCATCCTTGGGCTATCACCTACCTTCTGTTGAAATTTCAAGTCAATCCATGCTGGACGAAAAAATTGCCAGGTGAAATGCTTCATTCCCTGTACTAGTGGTGAATCGCTATCACTTTGGCTTGAAATGTAGTGACGACTTAGATATGCTAATTGGAATAGCAGCTCCAGCTCGTACACCTTCTTTGTCTTGGAGCTGTCCATATAGCAGGTCAGCCTTTCTTCCAGTCTTCCCTACCTGGAACTTATTACTGAAGATATATTTCGTGACCGTTGCGTCAATAGGTTGCCCCATTGATAGGATTGCGCTAGCCGGCACCGTGCGACTAGCTTATATGTTGTTGACTTTGCAATAGTCTGTGCGATACAGATCTGGATTCGCCTTCTATAAAAATGTGTGGTGGAAGCAGATTTAGCAAGACTTGCTGTGCTTGAGTTATAGGAAGGGGTAGTTTAGTCGACTTATAAGGCAGGGCTTGCTGTGACCATACGCCAAAATCCTAAAATGACCTATCCGTAGAAGCAATCTGCGGACTCGTAATCTTTGACGTGATTTGCTGGATCGAAGATGTAATGTCTTCTAAAATTTGATGAATCTATATTTTTACGATAGCAATTGATTTTAAATCTTAAACAATCCTCACCTGCTATGTTTTATGAATGAAGGACACTAACTACCGACAATTCACTTCGTCGATTTATGGGTTACCGAAAATTTCCTTACCCCTCCTATCGTCTGGCTGGTTCTGGATAGTTTAAACCGTGTATTGAATGTTGTATTGTGATAACAGACGTGTAAGGCAGCAGAGGAAAGATGTACCAAGATTTTCAAACGTTCCGACGCAAGTGAATTTACTTGTCGGTAGTTAGTGTACGGTGGTATAAGTACTTTTTTATAAATAGATAATTTAAGCTTGAATGCAATATTCTGTTTGTTACTTTTTTGGGAAATCAAACCACAATCTTTTTTACATAAAAGAGGAACCAAAAAATTATATATCTGTAATGATTTTGGTACTAAGCTACCGAACTATCACTTTTTCATACCTAGAAAATAAAACAACAAAGAACATAAACTATTTTCCGTCTTTTCCGTAGTTGACGCATTGAAACATTTCCTGGAGGAGAAAATTATATCGATTCGTTTTATATGTGATTTGTCAGACGAACACAATCAAATTACATTTGAAATTGTTGCCGCTGTGAGTACTGCTGAAAAAGTGAATTATCAGATATTAAAATATTGCAAACCAGATTTTCAACAATAATTACACAAGTGGTGGTAACTTTTGGATAATTTCAACTGGATGCAGATCTTTGTTGCTATAGAAATCTCAAATTCTAAATAATTAGATGTTATGATAGGTGCTAATTGTAATTTGCTTATCCAAATTAATATGAACATGCCACTTGTAAATTGTTTCAAATAGTTCTTCCTTCATCTTAGGTTAGGTTAGGTTAGGTTTGTGGTGAGTGGGTCTATAAGGCCCTCCACTGCGACTCGCAAGAATCTATTGTGGCTTACACCTATTCTAATTTCACCAAACAAATTCAGCTTCTTAACAAAGCCGATTAGTTTATTTGGTGAATGATATTTCAGGTCCGAGGGCGAGAGAGAGTCCCTGCCAAACATCAGATACCTGATTCGAGCCGCGGCGGTTAGGTTAGGTTCTATGTGAGTGGGGCCTTCTCGCCACCTCCACTGCGACCTTCGTTAGGTCTATTGTGGCTCACCCCTAGGGATTACAATTCACCCCCACAAGCCTGTGCTTCTGACGAAGTCCATGGTTGTATTTGGTGATACTTTTTTGAAGTCCTTAGGCTCTAAGGTACTGAAACCGAATATATTATACCTTACCCTGCCCAAGACTGGGCATAAGCATAGTATGTGTTCCGCAGTTTCGTCCTCCATATTACAGAACCGACAGTCCGAGGTCTGAACCAGACTCATCTTCTTTAGGTGATAATTTAGTCGACAACGTCCTGTAAGCAGTCCCGTCAGAATGCGTAGGTTTGCTCTACTCCATTCCAGGATCTGCCTATTTTTTGTACTCGAAGGGTAGTGTATGAACGCCTTCGAGTGAGAGAGCCCCGGTATGTCTGCCCAGTACGTGTAGGTTTCCCTCTCCGAACAGGTAGCTATGGCTGATCTAGCAGTGCTTTCCGCAATGCCAAAAAATGGTTCAGGTCCGATAAATAAAGTCTCTGATCCCCTTTTTGCCCTCCACTCCTCGATGCGCCGGCACCCAGGTCAAAATGACACGGTTTTCTTTGCCTACTATTGCAAGGGATTGTAGACAGTTATATACCATCTTAGCTATCTGGCTATCTGACAGGATGTGTATATTCTTTTTTACAACAGGTTGATTCATCAGCTCTCTTGCAGTCAGTTCAATGGCGTATAGTTCAGCCTGCAAGATGGTAGCGTACCTACCCAGGTTGACTATGATTTCCACTCTGGGTTTCCTGCTGAAGACCACCGCTCCAGCCTCGT
This sequence comes from Galerucella tenella, assembly GCA_910591685.1. Classification (NCBI taxonomy): domain Eukaryota; kingdom Metazoa; phylum Arthropoda; class Insecta; order Coleoptera; family Chrysomelidae; genus Galerucella; species Galerucella tenella. Next base: position 5,296 of record CAJUYH010006574.1, on the reverse strand, counting down.
TTCCGGTTTTGGATCCGTAGTCCGTTTCTAGGAAGGAGATTTCTTCGCTATCCCATTGGTCTCTCATGGGAATGAGGACCTTAAAGGGCTTGTCCACGTGAAGTTTTGTGACAGTAAGATCCGAAGGCATCCCAAGAATGAGTGATTTTGTATTTCCCTCATCAATCCTGAGTGATCCCTCAGAGTCTCTCCATTTATTTCCCTCTCCACTGATAGCATTCTATGAGCCGCTCTCCTGGCTTCCTTCTCCAAGTGAATGAGGAGAGGAGTTAGTTGCAGGAGGGCTTCCATAGCCGCCGTTGGTGTGGAAGACATTGCTCCGGTAATGGCCAGGCATGCTGCTCGCTGCAAGCCTTACAGCGTTGCTCTGACTGTCTTTTGACCTTTGGTCTACCAGACTGCTGAGCCATAAGTGACCATTGGCTTGACCATAGTTTGGTAAATTCAGTATATCTGTTTGGGGTACATACCCCAAGATTTTCCACATACCCTTCTGAGATTCCAGAGGGATAATCTGGCTTTGTTAGTGACTCTTTCCAAGTGGTCGTTCCAGGTGAGTTGTTTATCTAGGATTACTTCTAGATATTTCACCTCCGTTGCAAAAGGAATGCTCACGTCGCCTAAAATTGGCTGGCGGAGTCGCTGTAATTTTTTTCTCCTTGTGAAGGGAATAATTACGGTTTTGAGGGGATTCACAGACATCTGTTCCCTCTCGCACCACCTTTGCACTATGCTTAGGGCCCTTTGAAGAATATTAAAAAGTATCTCTTCAAATTGGCCTCTAATAATTATTATTATATCATCAGCATATGCCGCATAGCCGCGGCGGGGCAGGCACAAATTATATGCTCTGCTGCATTATCTACCAGACGACAAGTCGGATCTTCCGACAGTCCAAGTTTTAGCGTATGATGATTCAGATCACAGTGCACTCTCCCTTGCAAGACAGTCTGGCTTCCCGTTTCCTTCCTTGCCAGAATGGCCAAGGATCCAGACCAGCAATACTTTATTGAGTTATCCTATTGAGGGGAGTCTTTTTTGGCGGTCTAAAACCAATTTCGACGTTACACGGTGAGAGCTAAGTGCTTTCCTCCATCTTAGTCTAGATTAGTAAGTGCAAACGTCTTTAAATCATTGTCGGAATCATAATCGTCACTTGATGAGTCATTATTTATTGAAATTGTTAATGGTGTCACTGTAATGTCTGCATCCAAGATTTTGTATAAATTCTACATGTTTTCTTCCTCTTTTAATACATGATGAATTGCTTTTTGCCAATTTTCTTTAGTAACTTGTAATAAGTACCTGTCTAATAATGCTTGCACATCGTTTAGTTTGAATGTAGTATTATGACGACCTATAAAACTTTTCAGTTGTGCAAATATCAGTTTCATCGGATTTAGATGGCAGTGATATGGAAGAAGTCGCACTACGTCAATACCACGTTTTTTTGCTAGTTCGTCTACTGCATATAGTGCATTCAATTCTACAATTTGTAGAAACTCCCGTTTAATTGATTTTTGAGGAAAATTACTACCTTTGAAACAAAAATACATAAATTCCATAGTGAGGTAGGGAAATTATCTCTGAAATTATAATCTTACCCCGACTGCCTGAGGTAATTAAAGACTCGCAATAGTTCTTGAAAATTTTTAACAATAATAATATGCAAGTCGTTTATATGTTCATAAAAAAATTACAACCGAATACACCAAAATAATATAGGCATTCAATAATATTCGTAATAAACATTTCAATAATCCGAATGTCTCTATACCTTGAAAATAATAATAGGTACCCACCCCTGAAATGACCTATTCCGACAGTTTTATTACATGCGCCGATTGCGATTTTACTATAATATTCTCCTTGATAAAGTATAAGAAGATTTGAAATTTTCTCACACAAGGCCAATCGGACGATAACCACCTTGAAGCTTTGTGATCAGACTTTGTTTGAATATCTGGTTCATTCCACTGTAGCGTATGGAAAAGTCCAGAATTAATTTATACTTTAAAAACTGGGAATTCTATATCTGACAAATTAAATTTCTCATACCCGCCTCCAACTTCCAATATTCAATTATTGTTCTAAGAAAAATAATAGAGTTTTCTTTGCAGACCAAGAGAACTTCAATACTAATTGATTCTGCTCTGCACGATAAAAACATCTTTTTTAAAGTACATCTACTATCTACTTCGATGCTTCAGCTTAGTTGAATGAAACCGCCCTATTAATAACATGCATTAGCAACACCCGACGGTATCTTACCTTTTTGTCCTACCCATATCCTTCCCTTTGAATTTGTGCGGTCTGTCGAGATGAAACGAGATGAGAGCTAAAGGAGAAAAAAAAGTCCGAATTAAGAAGATGTACAAAAGGCGAAGCGTGAAATGCTTTTTTGTGTATCAAAGAAGGGGCGACATCGTCTTTACAAGTGATTACACATACCGAAGGTTTTAATGCAAGAGAGTTTGTCTGGTTTAATAAAGCATGGCGTGTCTTTATACCAGATTTTCTATTGCATAGGGTCACAAGAAAGGGTCGATAGCCATAAAACGGCAATGAATCATTGGCGTTACATTTTTCGGTAAAGACCTGAATGGTTTCATCTGTCGGGTTAATTTAATAGTGCAAAAGTTAGGCAATTATCATATTATGCACTTGTGCATCAAGCACATGTAAGTACTGTTAGAAGCATAGTTTCTACATGTGTCAATATGACAGGAACCAGCGAATCGACAATTCACAAACTACTCAGTGAAAGAAAAGGTGGAAACAGTGTGAAGTTGCCTGATAGTAAAAAAGATCCCTGGTAGAAAGCCGTTCGAAATTGACGAGATTCCAACAATAGATAAAACATGGAAAATTTTACACGAACTAAATTTTTCTTGACAAATGAAAAATAAAAAATCTATTTGAATAGATGCAGAAGTTGTAGAGGAAAATATTTAAGGCAAATTAAAGAGTACAGGAGGGAAAAGGAAAAAATTTTATATTTACACGAAATCTGGGTAAACGAAGGACACAGCAAATATTGGCAGGACAAAAATGTTGAAAGCTCTCGCCAGGCTTTAGAAAGCTAATCGACTGGCTTGAAAGTTCCTACCAGTGAGGGTTGCAGATTAAAAGTTACACATATTGGTAGCGATAGGGGATCTTTAGATGGTATCTTATTTGAATTCGAATCTAAGTCGACTAAAGATTACTATGAGGAAATGAACGCTTGAAGATTATTTTTCCGACATGATCAAGTAAATTCCTGAAAATGCCAGCTATCAATCCAGACTAGTGGAAAAATCCATCTGGAAAAAGGGGTAAATAAAAAATTGGCTTACTGAAAAAAAATACCATTTGATAATGATGACGTGAAAGCAGAGCTTCTTACAAAAGTGAGAGATAATAAGGCAAAATTTGAACAGCATGTTGTTGATAAAATGGTCAAAGAACATAATATAATTGTTCTTCGTTTGCCACTTAATTATTGCGAATTAAGGCGTCTATTCTGTAATATTTCGTTCAGCAACGGTTTCGTTTACAAACGATCGGAAGTGTGAACGAAAAATTTTGAAACGATATTCTGTATCTTTTTCGTTGACCACTTTCTGATAATAACGAAAGTTGGACGTTTTCAAATGGGTAGTAGAGCAAAATATCACAGCGTTGTCAGATTAAGTGATGAAGATCGTAGCTAATATCCATTCTATATAAATACATATCCGTTAATGTTTTCAAAATCTACACTACTATGTTATTTAAAATACTGCACAAACCTCTAAATGTAAATAATAAAGGACTGTGATATTTTTTTACGTTTTTCATGTCAATATTTTTACCAACTTGAAATAGTTTGCAATGTGACAACGTTGTTCAACTTCCAACTGCAATTTGAGGTTATGGCTCTTTGTTATGGTTAGATAAAGGAAACGCTTAGCTGAGGCATTAACGTTTATATGTCAATGAGTTGAGGTTACGAATTTCTTACTTGAAAATATCCCATCAATATGTAAGAAAAAATAAATATTCATTTTTGAATATCAAATAGCTACACCGTACCACCGATCAATTTCCTCTCCAACAATTTCCATAATTTTCACCGAAATAATAATTAATCTTATCACAAAAATAGACAAATTTTTATACCCAAAGTGTTACGTTTCTGGCTGTCGTTCATGAACGGCGATTTCTAACGAAGAATTCGTTAGCATTTTGGATACAGAATAGCATTTATCCTTCCTTAAAGATATTCGTTCATCAACAACATCGTACATACTTACAGAATAGACCCCTAATTCTCATAGAATTAATTTGGGCTCAAGTGAAAGAAATGATTGCTGGACATAAAAGTACCTTTAAAATTAAAGATGTTAGAGAACTTTTGAAAGTGGCGGTGGACAACGTTACCAAAGAAAACTGTAGCAATGCTACAAACCACGTTATTAAAGAAAAGCAAAATATGTGGTTAGGTTAGTACTCTTAAATTAATAATATTAGGTTAATGGAAGTGTTTTTGGTTACTGTTTACTAAGTTTTAAAGGAGTATTAAAAGGTTAATCTGCAACTGGCATACATCAGATGTAACAAAATAACCTGTCTGCACAAGCGAATCGTAGGAATTACTCCGCTTATTTCCTTCCTATTCATTTTGACCAATCGCTATCAAGAATTGGTATGTCAAATATAAATTTTAAGTGGAAAAATTACTTAACAACTGTCAACTTAGCTGTCAGCAGTTTTTCCGGAAAAAATTTCATGCAAGTTTGACAATTTAACCGGTATGGCTAACAATACTTCTGTAACCTACAATAATTGTAATTTAAAATTACTTTGAAGTAATAATCCTTCCTAGCTTGAAAGTTATATTGTTCTTATTGATTATTGTTCTTATTATTAAAAAAAAAAAAAAATTCCGGAAAAACTAAATGCACTAGGGATATTACCCCCGAAAATTCCGCACATGTGATTTTTAACCAATCAGAACGTGCATTTCTTACAGATTACCATAGCAACGGATGAATTTTAGTGGACATTTTTTCGTGGTGGGTACCCAACAGCGAATTATACTGGAAATTTTTTTGACGTTTATAATGACAGAATATTTTTTCTGACAATATAATTTTCATTTGTTTACATGATATTTTTGATTCATTTCAACTACAAGCTTAGATGTTTTCTAAATTCTTTGGACCATTATGAATAATGTTCATATTAAAAACGCAATTATTATATACTATGGCAGGTTGATTGGAAGTTGAAGAAGACCTCCTTGATGTTGTTGGAAATAAACACATTTGGT
>CAJUYH010006573.1:0-19802 GCA_910591685.1 Galerucella tenella | reverse complement strand
CATAATACACCCTATAAACTGTGTTATTTATAAGATGCGACATAGGGATTCCTGCACAAAAATGTCAAACGCGAGCTAACTTTTTTATCAAATTGGGTTCATAAAAAATAATAATAGATATGGAAGGGTCATTGAAAAATAAGTTCAAATGCACTTTTTGGAACTTTAGTTCTTTACGTCAGGTTAGGTTTGAGCGACCGGGGGTCGCGACGCAAAAGTTCTGACCGTTACGTTACGTTATGTTGCTTCGTTATGTGCCTTACTTGCGTTCGTATGCTCTCTCCTGAGTCTCTCTCTCGTTTACGATTCATATGCTTCGGTCGGGATTCGAACCCGGGCCGCCCGATTGGAAGGCGAACATTCTACCACTGAGCCACCGATGCTACATTAAAATTCTATGCAAAGCTGGTATTCGCAGTGCTGGTGATCTACTTGAATTTGTTCGGATAAATTTTACTATTATTTCCATAACTATTTTTGCGCGATTGATCTTTTTTGTTTATTCACAGCATCGGTTGTCAGGACGGTAGGTTGTGTTTACTGGTTTCTAGGTTTAACACGTCGGTAAGTGATTTACTTATCGTTCAGACGTCGAAAAGTAATAAATAGCATAAAAACAATTTCACCAAATGCAAAATATATTTTAAACTGATCGAGAAGTATAAATGTGACTTTTGACATTTCGTTCATTCCGAAGAGATTTAAATTATTTTATTCGGAATTTATTTCAATACGATAGCGCAACAAATGGTGTAAGCATCTCGAACGTTAAGGGTAATTACAACGTTTGCATGTAGATTCCTCTCGTAAAATTGGACAAAATGATATGAGGATTAAGGGGTCTAGCACATTTACTTTTCGAAATACAGGGTGTTGAAATTTTGAAAACTTGAATGTTTCAATTCGATAACTTTAAAATGGATGGATAAAATGATTTGACATTTGGCAGCTTGTTTTTAAATGTAAAAGGGCATATTTTGATAGAAATAGTAGTTTGTGCAACTAGTGTGGATATGATGGCCATATCGCACGAGGACGAAGTTTGAGCACGACGCTGTAGGCGGAGTGCTCAATCGTTCAAGTGCGATATGGACAATCCACACGAGTCGAACAGCATATTTTTTCTACGACCCACTTAAGAAAAAATCTAGAAAATAAAAATTTCTATAAACTGTAATATAACTTCAATTTAAAAATTGAACAATTCAATTTTATGTTTCCACTAATTTTTTAGTTCTTGAATATCCAATTTGTATAATGCTACGGTTTCCCTTTTTAAATATACGATGCTGTTATAAGTAGATGTTTCCAGTCGGACTCCCTCATGAAGGGTACCGTACCATTATCTATAATAATGAATATTCTGCTAAATATTTCAAACGTCTACATGTTGTCGTTATTAGTATCAAGCAGAATAATTATTTAAAAATAAAATTAACAATTAAAAAAAATTCTTAACGGGGAATCGAACCCGGGTCTACCGCGTGAGAGTCTGGTTTGCCTACTACTCGACCACCGAGGAATATGCAAATTGTTTATCTATAACGTCAGATGTATTACATAATTTTTGCTTAAAAGAAACTAAAGTTCCTACCGTGTGTCCCGCGACACGTTCTACCTTTTTATTTTCTTAAATTCGTTCTGGTTTAATAAAAAAAATGGATAGCTAAGTCGAAAGTCGAACTTCATTTTCATTCTACTTTCGAATACTTCTAACTGCTTAGAAGATAGTCATAAGGGTAGAAGCACAGGGGATTTAAAGTATTCAACTAAAAACAAAACAAAATTTCATCTCAGCGGCGAAGCGAACCGCCATACTTCAGGTTAACTTTTAAATAATACCGTGCACTATCATGTTGGCCATCACCTAATCGATTATCATCCGAAAGTGGTATGAAAATGGAGTTCGACTTTTTTAAACATAACTATCCATTTTTTTATTAAACCAGAACGAATTTAAGAAAATTAAAAGTGCATTTGAACTTATTTTTCAACGACCTTTCCATATCTGTTATTATTTTTTATGAACGATATTTGGTAAAAAGGTTAGCTCGAATTCGACAGTTTGGTACAGGAATCCCTATGTCACATCTTATAAATAACACAGTGTATAATATATTTTTTAAATGCGCATTTGAAAATACAAATCAACATGTCCAAGCGTTTTTCCCAACACGCCCTCATTTATTCGTTATCGAATTTATACCATTTGGCTGTTCCACACTGTATACACTTGTTACAACCTGTCTAATTCGTTTATTCTATTAATATCAAGCTTCATCTTATTTACTTCCAAAGGTATCGGTATGAAGGTTCTTTTTTCAAAATTTGTACCTCTTTTCAAATGTACTTTATTATCTTCGCTGGATAGACTCGGCGTACTGGAAGTGTCTTCGAAAACGTCTGCTTCTTCTTGTTGATCAGTACAATTACCAAAAGTGTCCACTAAAATTTTGTTTTATTTAATAATTTGGAGTGCCTACTTCAAACAAAAATCCTGCATCTGAAGTGTCATCCCCAAGGTGATGAAGACTATTATTATTGACCGAGAACCAAGCGAAATAAGGTGCGAGGTTTATAAATGTCTTCACCACCATGGTGTATATACAATTATTTCCACTACTATCAAAATTTAAGACAAAAATTAGAAATATTTCACAAACGCACCACGAGAAGCGTTTACCCCGTCGTCTGACTGACAAGTACATTGTCAGTTTTCGATATGTTATGAACGTACTCGTTATGTCAACAGTCATTTTAAGTTTAACGCGAATTTTAAACTAATGACATTTTCATTCAAATAATTTTATCTTGATAGGTAATTTCAAGCAGCAAATAATGTTGAAGACAATCTCCTGGGTATACAAAATTATGTTGCACAAGTTTTTGTTGAACTGTACTATCCCTGAATTCTCAAAATATTTGAATGTTTCCACTATTGACAAAGATTAATAATAGAAAATATTAACCACTATTAGCGAAATTCAACTTCTCAGTTGGCTAGAAGAAGCAATAATTGTCAACTTCCTAGTAGTAGAAAAACTCATTTATGTTGGTTTTTTTAAAAGTTATTCTTGCTAAAAATTTGTGCATCACCTAAAACTAAACTTTTACAAAAAAAATATGAACGTAGAACGAAGATTCTCAAAAAATTTGATTATTTTTAAAACCTTCTGGAAATATTATTTAGAAATATTCAGCATTAAAAAATACATCCAGATTTAAAGACACGGCCATCTAAGTAGTTTTATTTTTTTACACATTTTAAATTACTACAAAATAAAATTGTTAAAACGATAAATATACGTCGACTTATTTTAAAATCCTGAAATATTACAAAGTAGCGAACCCAACAGACATTGTCCTGTCTTGTATTTCCATATTATACAAATTTTGATTAAAAAAGATCACATTGTTACTTATTTTGGGCGGAAAGGTGAGATAGTATTATTAATTTTTTAATAGAATCAATATGTTACCGTGAAAGACCGAAAGTAGTGAATGTCAACATTCGCATATTCGTATATGTCGACAAACACAAATGAGGTCCGGTGAAACTCGGACACTGCAGGTCGCGTCAAGTTTTTAGTTAGCTTTGTCTTCGTCAGTCTAACACAATAACGCAACGTTTGACAGCGCTCCCTAACCTAATGTAATTCTCTTATTAGAAATTATAATTTGTATTCGATGGCACTACAGTGAATCGTGATAAGTTTTTTGAAAAGTTACATGGTACCTTGAAGCAGCTTTTCACCCGTAATCAGTTCGTAATTTGTAAAGAAAAGTTTACTTTCCATGGACGAAGTTTCAACAAAAGAAATGTCGCTAAGAGAAGCAGCTTCCGCTAATTCAAAAAATGGAGGGCAATGCTATACACGTTGTAACTGCAAAAGGAAGTGTTCCACGACTAAATGCAGCTGTAAAAGCAAGGAACTTTTGTGCAATTCGAAATGCCACGGTAGTTTAAGTTGTTGCAATAAATAAGATATTGCTCTTATTTTTTTATTTCATTTTGTATTTTTATGTTCTACTGTTTGTTTTGAGTTCAACAAAGTCTTTTTCCCATATTATTTTAATAAATAAAGATTTCGGACATACGTCAAGCAACGTTGAGAATGTTGACATTCACCGGTGTATCTCGACATTCACCAGATTTCGGTCTTTCACGGTAACAAATATATTCCTCAATTTCCTTTAAATTTTTCGGTTAAACTATTGTTTAACCAATTTTTTGAAATTTCTTCCTATGCTAAATGCCCAATTCGGCCCATCCGTTTAGGAGTTGTTTAGTATGAACCCGATTGCAGCGCCACCTACCATGTCTAATTGTTAATCTAATCTTATTTACTCAAACAGACACAGAAATTCATCACAATCGGCCCATACGTTTAGGAGTTCTGAATTTGATTGCAACGCCACCTACCGGGACCAATTTTTAATCTAAACCGTCCTGTTACTTACCAAACTGACAAAAAAATCTAGTCGTTTATATCGACTGCTTCAAAAAAATCAATTACTTTGTTTTTCTTTCAATATACCGAGAATATTGCTGGACTGAGTAAAAATATCAAAAAATTATAACGGCCCTTTTTGTAGAGCGCCTACAAAAATATATCTGTTATTTCGCAGTATTGGGAAAAGTAGAATTCGATAGATGGCGCTCTGAAATGTCAACGTCATCTTAGCAACGAGTAAAACAAATCAGCTGCCGTATAAGCCCTTTGATATTTAAGTGGTTTCATTTTGCTGTTTTAGTTATTTTCAGTGTGTGTTTTGTAAAAGTTTCGGTTTTTCTTTTATTCTGCTTTAGTATTTTGTGTTGTTAAACTAAATTTTTATTTTTGGAGTATTAGGTATGGTTGATATTTGCGAGGATATTTGTGAAAAGTACAACAAGCGTTCAATTAACTGTTTAGTTTTAGGTCTGATTTCGTGTTTTTAATTTATTTTTGATATAATTATATCTACAAAAGTTGCAAGGAAGGTAGGTTTGTATTGAGTAATATTTTAAATATTTAAATACCGACTTATTTTCTCTTTGATCTGCAATGAAAACAAAAAATAGAATAACATAACCTCTTCCATAATATCTCTGATTATATAAGAATATTACCTCAGAATTGATGACAGTTGAGTTAAGTAGAAAAACACAGTTTTAAACTTGTCACTGACACAAAATTAAACAAATAAAGTACGTTTTTACGGTAATTACGTTGACTTGCATATAATACAAAAACAATGTAATACGAATTATTTTACTCGTTGTGACAGTTACAATTTTTTCCGCCAGAGGTCTCATTGAATTCTACTCCGCCCAATTGGTCCCTACGTAAGCTATAAAATTCCAAACCTTGAGACAATTTTATTTCTTTGTTATTTAAATGGAAAATAGAAATTATCAATGCGGCAATTCAATTTAAGCGTATTTTTTCAACATTGAATGTTATTAGAGATTATTTTTTATTATACTACATAAAAAATCGTCTCAATTTTGTCTTTAAATCTATCCTATTAACTCACTCTATTGTAGTGAACATTACTTAGTTTTTAAATTATATCGAAAATCCCCATTATCATTGTCGGGGAAGTGGTCCGATATGCATAACGTGTAAAAAAAACAGTACAAAATGAAAGTGTCATATGTGGTAAGAAATATAAGGGTTGCAGGAAGCCCCTAACTTTGCTGTGTCCTACTGCCGATATGCCCCCCAAAAATTGGCCGACAAAGTTACCACATTATTTTGAAGCACTTCGGTCTTCGTGATTTCTGATTCATTTTAAAAGTGGAAAACAAATTTGATTGAAAAAAATCGGTAAAAGGAATTATTGGTAAAACAATATTTAGAATTACAATTTATTTAATATAAATTTAATTCTCTTTTGACACATTATTACCTTCCAAACATATATTGGATCCTGGTGTTATGTTTTCCGTATCCAGCTGAATGTCCATTTCCACTTCTTTGATTTTTTCAACCGCAACATGAGATTCAATAGGATCTAAAATTAAACGAAAGTAATTATAACTTTTTATATCAAGAAACATGCCTAGGTTATCAAAAAACGAGAAATAATTTTTAACTACAACACCCCACAGCTTTTCTCCCATTTTCAAGCTTAAAATCATGAAAATATCATCAGTGTATTTATAAGGATAGCCGTATCGTTGACATTTGACACTCAAATAATCATAACCAAAAAAAACTATAAACAGTACTTAAATTTTTTATTTATAACTAGTTTGGGGTGGCACCGAACATTTTGGTGAAATTTCAGTTTGAAGCGCACACGGCGCTTTCATCATTACACCATGGTCCATATAATCAGCTAACAGTCTTTTTAAATCTTTATTTCTTTTTCTCAGCTTCAATACTTCTTCGCTAATCATTTTACGATCTTTTAATATTTCCAAATATTTCTGAAGTCCTTCACGAAGACTATTCCATATTAAAATATTCGATTCGTTGTAAATCATTCTTAAATTCGTCCAATAATTTTCTATATCTTTGTCGTCTAATAATCGGGATATGGTGTATCGTTTTCTTGAGAGTCTTTCTCCCACTGTCGGACTTCCTTGTATCTGAAAATATTTCCGGTTAAAAATTATTAATAGTGTGGTACGAAGGAGAGGAGAAGGAAGGTTAAACTGCCTATGAAGCTAGAAAACAATTGTCATAAGGTAAATTTGGTATGGTGGACAAAAATTGCCGTGGCTGCGCTGAGCAAGTACAAAGACTTGCCTGCCTCCAGCATAACAGAGGTTTGAAAACCACAGATATCAATCATCGAAATACTGCTGGATCTCCCACGATTGCCATAACCATTAGATACTGGCCTGATTTATATTTTTTATGAGTGTGGGCCACTTTATTTCCGCCGCCCCATTACATACATTTCTAAATAAACGAATGAAAGTTAAAAATAAACGAATAAATTAGTCATTAAGAAAGAGAGCGTAAAAAAGAAACAAGATATACAATTTTTTACGGGCCTTTTTAATAGCAAAATCATCTATAATATCATCATACTTTATGGTGTTCATTATCTCTGCTTCTATGTAGAGAAGATCCAGAGATTTCATTTTTTCTTGAGACAATGAAGACCTTTGATAATTTTTCACGCGTCTTAAAAGGAATAACTCCTTTCCCCAGAACAATTTGTAGCCGGAGTGGAAAGTGCAATGCGGAGAGCTATATCCAAGTTAGGGTAGACATTAGACAGAGATTGATTTCTCAAAAACGTTGGGAGACTGAGTAGTGAGTTTGATCTAGGCTTCACTGTACACTCTGCAGTTTTAACAGAGGAAATGTGAAAATGCACACATTATTGAATCAAATCATCCTCTATATCTAAAACCATGAGAAAACCAAAATCAAGTGAACCGTCATTTGAAATCTGCCGCCCCTAGGCCGCGGCCTATACGGCCTATTTATAAATCCAGGACTGATTAGATACTCTAAGACAACACACGAGAAATATGTCAGATTACAACAATACTGACGAAATAGTGAAGTTTAGCATTGACGAAATGAAACCAACGGACCACATGACTTCTGTATATACTGCTTCCGAGGTAATTATGAAAATTCGAACGGAATTGAGAAGCTACAACATCAAGGGTAAACCTGAAGAGGATTTGGTATTTATAGTTTTGCAAATCTCTCTGATGTGTCGGTATGGGGTGAGGAAACAAGTAGGACAATCAATCAGTCAATATTCAAATAGAGAAAGAAGAAGACACGCACGCGCTTGCCAATAGCAAGACAGGTGGTTGCATAGGAACGTTTTCACAAGGCGTTGCCTGATAGAGGGAAGCCCATAACATATTTAGAAAAATGTTTCAACATTCAGTATTTGAAAAAAAAAATGTTAATGGACTAAAACCAATTAAACAAGCACATTAAAGCATTACCATATAATCGTTATTAATATAGTGATGATAATCAAAAGTCCATTATCTAATTATTATCAATACATAGAGCACTTTAGCTTTTTTATAGTTAAACGTGGTAATAACGAATGTTTTCGACCGCGTTTCTTTCATAGCTTCAAACTATAGTTAAACAAAAGACCAAAGAAGGATCTGATGGTGGTATATACAATGAAAGTAGGAGCAAACACTTTCAGGCCGGAATTTATTGCACGAAGTGCGAAATGCCTTTAAAAAACATGCTCAGACAACCAGATGTCGCTGAAGGCACTATGAACCCGAAAAGTGATATCAACACTGGTATGGGAATGCCGAGGAGAACTCAGTGTTCTTCCAGAACACAAGTAACACAACAAAATTGTGTGTGTTTCAGGACACTGTGGCTCATCAACTGTATATATTGGCGCTAAGCTCGCACTCACGGTGGAATTAAGCCCCTGTCATGAAATAGGGGAAAACATTCATTTAAGAAGCGTCGAAACATAAAAATAAAGATAAGCAGGAATAAAAATAATGTAAAAATAACAATAAACGAGTCTTCTCTCTGGTCAAGAATAAAATATCCAAATTCGTTGAAATATTATACCTGTTGGTGGTAGCTAGTAACGAAATCCTTCAGAGCCGCAAGGACGTACACTGTACTTATAACTAGCGGATGGTTATATTTGCACGACAATTTTTCTAAGTCCAATTTTTGAGTTTTCCTTCTCGACGGTGTTCTTTCTCCAAGATGAAAGATTGGTTCATTTTCTTCGGATTCGGTGTCAGGTAATTGTATCTTTAAAATTTCTTGATCGTCAACCAACGAATCGGCCGCTACTACCTGTCATTAAACATATAAAAATGATGTTAACATAAAAATAAGAAAATTATTAAGATATACAGGAACTAAGAATTACTGAAACACCTTATTTTTATAATATATGTGCGATGATATTTATTTTGGTGAAAAGATAAATACAAATAATAATCTTAGCTCAAACATTAAAGAGAAGACTGGTGGCGTCACGCATTTGTAAATATTATTTTGGGAATATAGTCCGGGAAAGTAAGGAAGTTAAACATCAAATGTTTCCCATCGCTGATTTTTCATTTTCAAATGTAAATATATTGACCCAGCATCACTCTCTAGATTGTCTAATAATTTCCGCTGGAGCTTGCGACGCTGGTAATTATAAATAAAATATTAATATCGAGGTCAAAACATAGATAAACATAGAGGGCGAACTTCTAAAAATTTACGTTTTTCCAGATTTGCAAAATTCAAAATGGCGGCTGCTCAAATTGGAAACAAATTTTTTTTATTCAATCGCGTTTAAATTAATGAACATCAATGATATCGAGAAGCGGTTGGTTGCAATCGATAGTGTGAAAGTTATATTTATATAAATAACATAAACAAAATTTTAAAAAATTTTTTCACATAATTTTTTAGAACATTTACCGAAAAAAAAATTTTTCCATCTAGTTTTTTCTCATTATGACAATATCTAGCAGACTTTGAATTTGTTTATCTCAGCTGTAAAAGTCGCATCTGAAAATTTTTTTTTCAAAATACTCTTCTTTCAAAAACAAACATATTTATAACGTGAAAAGATATTTTAAACAAATTTTTCAACGCCAAAATGAGAATAAACTAGATGTAAAAATTTTTTTTCGGTAAATGTTCTAAAAAATTATGTAAAATTTTTTTGTTTGTTATTTATATAAATATAACTTTCACTCTATGGATTGCAACCAACCGCTTCTCGATATCTTTGATGTTAATAAATTTAAACGCGATTGAAAAAAAAAATTTGTTTCCAATTCGAGCAGCCGCTATTTTGAATTTTGCAAATCTGAAAAAACGTAAATTTTTAGAAGTTCGCCCTCTATGTTTATCTATGTTTTGACCTCGATATTAATATTTTATTTATAATTACCAGCCAAAAATATGATTTTCGAAAACTTTTTACATTTTTGGGAAATTTAACATAGGAAATTTTTTTTTTTGGAAAAACTATTTACGTCACCTTCAAGAGCATACGATTTGCTGCAATTTTCATCTTTACGATTTTTTTGTAAGAACACATCCAGAAATGATATGAGCATAAATTACTTGAATTTTAGGTAGTCCGAGCTGTGCTTGCAAGCTGCGTCGCAAGCTCCAGCTGAAATTATTAGACAATCTAAGAGAGTGATGCTGGGTCGATATATTTTCATTTAAAAAAGAAAAATCAGCGATGGGAAACTTTTGATGTTTAACAGATTTTTCGACCTTACTTTCCCGGACTAATATATGAGTATACGGTAAATACCTACCTCAAGAACGATGTCGTCTATAAAAGCATCAGAGTGTTGAATGGCATCCCAAGCGTGTTCTAGTTCATTAACGGAAGGGATGTGGTCAGATTTGAAAAAAGAACTTTTCGACAAATAAGACACTTGTGACATATGACGACTCACAATAGCCGAAGATAAAAATGAACCTGTTGATATAAGAATGAAAATTGTCAGTAAATATTCATGTTTTGAGCGATATTGCCTAATCCCAATATCCTGACCAAGAATATCAGAATCTCTAAATACCTATAAAAATTTCTCTCAAATACGAAAAATGCACAATTCTTACAATAACAATTCGAGACCAATCAAGTAATGTTTGACAATACTGGTGGCGAATATTTGCAAATGAGCTACTTTGCACCCTTTGCCTTCTGTATCCTTTATCAATATGGAACTGGGCGCACTTTCTTGGGGCGTGAATTTCTGATTGAAGATACTTGTGGTTTTTCACAAGCTTTCAGAGTTTTTGGTTCCTGGCCGTACACTCCTACCCCAGTTCCTTCTATTGCTTTTCAGCCATCTGTGTACCGTTGAATGGTATTATTTTCAAGTCTGGTAATGGTATTTGGATCCCATTCTTTTTTGTTGCTTAATTCCGTAACTAATTTCTTTGAAAAGTTATACTTTTTCATCATACCGTCTTGTGGCATATCCCAAGTTGTCTGGAGTGAGGAGGTCGTTTTTTTAATGATTTCCTCTCTACTTAGTTCGCATTTTTACTTAGTTCCCACTTCATTTTGTCGAAACTGATGCTTTAAAAACTTCAGTAAGCAATTGTACTGAATATCTGCAAATATAGATCCCATTACGAGTACCAGCTCTAAGTTTAGTACGGCAAAACAACTTAGGTCATTTATTCAGGACTCAGAAAAACAATGTACAATAAATGTGTGTAAAAATATTCATGTTGTATCCAAAATTTTTCAAGCAGTTGGTAAGTTATAAATTATTAAATTTATTGAATACTATTACAAAATACTGTTTGAAGGAAAAAAGTTTTTTCCACGCTCGGGAGTAGAAATTAGTAATCAGTTTCTATGACATCAAAATTAAAACAGTAGTCGATTATTCCCGAGTATAAAAAAAACATGATGGAGAACGTTTTTCATGCAAAAAAAAGAAAACATTGAAATTTCTTATTGACATTTAAATTAAATGTTACATTTGTACGATTTTCAAAATTAATTTTAGAAGGAATATTACTTTCGCTTACATTTACAGTTTTTGTGATTGCGCTAGTAGTGATACCCAGGGTAGGGTATCTCTGAAGGCGCGAGGGTGCTGCAACATAGAGTCCCGTCAGTACTTAAATTTCCAATTTAATGAAAACTGTAACGCCGTTAGTGGTTGTTGCAGATTTTTCCGCATATATCAGCCACAGTATACCAAAACAACCAGTAGTGCATCTCAACTTCGCGCATCGCTTGAGCGCAATAATTTTATTTGGCCTTGAAGCGGCCATTCGTGTTTAGATACGAGGTCCGTATTAACTAACAGTTCTACTTCGCGCATCGGTTGTGCGCAGTTCGCCATTTCGGTTTAGAAACCTCTCAAGTTCGGCAAGGACGACGTATATTCTACTTCGGTTTAGGGACAGTTTAGTTTGGTTTAGGGCCGGTTTTACAAGAGATATTTATACTAGGTATAGTTATTCTGGGTATAAAGTTATACCAGAATTTATACCTAGTTTAAGACTGGTTGGTTTTAGGATGCTTTTTTACACCGGTATAGCAATTCTTGGAGTGAGAATTGCTATACCGGTGTAAAAAAGCATCGTAAAACCAACTAGTTTTATTCTAGGTATAAATTCTGGTATAACTTTATACCCAGAATAACTATACCTAGTATAAATCTCTCTTGTAAAACCGGCCCTTAGTCACGTAAGCAGTGGTGTAGTGTGAATTATTTTTTTTTTTTTTGAGTGACAGTAATTAAATAAGATGAATAAAGCAGGTGTGGTTTGTGCTGCAAAGAACTATAAAAGTAAATCATATTTATATATTAAAAAAAAGTTTTTTTAGATTTCCCTGTTTTCCTGTTTTATTTATTATAAATTTATATATAAGAGTTCGATTATATTATACACTTAAATAGAAATACACTTAAATAGAAATTTCAAAAAAGATAATAAAGAATTTATTGATCTACAATGCTATGCCAGTTACTTCTATAAATAAACAAACACAAAACATGTTTAGACACGTCAGTTTAGACACTGAAAGTTTATAATTAATTTACATAAATCTAACATGATTACATTTATTTTACAATTATAATGGAATTTTATTTATTTAATTGAATTTAAAAGAGTGAATCAATATTCATATGAAGATCTGATGGGCCATTCAAAATCGAATACCTCCCCAATCTCATAAGATGCCTGCCCTACAAGCGCCTGTTTTACTATAAATTTTAATTTCTTGAGTGTAAAATTTTTCCATAATACTGGAAGAGTGTTATACCTACCTATATCTTACAGTAATAGAATTCTGTTTGCCTAGCAGTACCCTCCTGATTCATTTTTGTTAGTCTAATCAGGTTTTTGTATTATAGTGTGTATCATTGATCCAGTGGTATACTTAATATGTTTATTTTTATGCTAAAAAATGAAAGCTTCCAAAATGTATAAACAAGGTATTGGGAGACTCTCTAATTTAATAAAAATAGGCCTTGCATGATCTCTAACATTATAATAATGATTAGTTAATTATTTGGCGTCATATTTAATGAAATGTAATATTAATTTGTAATTAAATATTATTGGATTATGAAATTTAACTAGATATAATAAAAATCAATAAGTATATCCTCTGTTTTATTACAATTTGTTTTGCTATTGTTGCCGATTCTAAATTCTCTAGAGATTTTTCCTTGTAACATGTTCAAATTGTTTATTATATAACATTCACAACATTAATCTACTCAATAACATTTTCTTCGAAACATAAATTCAACAACTTTGAATTATACTAATCCTTCCCTGTCCAAAAAGTAGAACTGTTAGTTAATACGGACCTCGTATCTAAACCCGAATGGCCGTTTCAAGGCCAAATAAAATTATTGCGCACAAGCGATGCGCGAAGCTGAGATGCATTACTGGTTGTCTTGGTATACTGTGTATCAGCGCTGACATCCTAACCAGACAAACTGACAACCTATCACTTATCTATGGTGACAACTGCAGGCCAACGTTTTACGACGTGTATCGTGAGTTTGTCCAGTTTTTGTTTTTAAAAACTATTTTGCTCATTTGTGTGTGTGTTGACTATTCGTAGTTGGTTTTTATTGTTTATAGTGGGACTTTTACTTTAAGAGGCAATGTCGAGGATATGTATTGTGAAAGGACTGTAATGTGAGGTGCACCCGGTAAGCTTTTTAATCTTCATAAAAAACATGTTTCATTAAATAAAAAGTGACAGAAGTAGTTATTCTTCCATACAGCTTTCAACTTCCCAGAATTGTTGTTGAATTCCTAACATTTATTTTTCTTTATGTTTGTTATTGACATATGTATTTATTGTATACTTTTTTTATTCAATAAAATATATTATTATAAACTTGATGATTATTGCTTCATTTTTCTCACTTCAGGCATTATATGGTCCATTGTTTGACATTTCATTCAATTTTACTTGACTATTTCATTGTTATTATTGTAATATCAATATGTTAAGTATTTAGATGGAGTATCAAAAAGTCATTTTGCAATAAAAGAAAAATTACAGTAATTTTGAATGTGCCGCCAAAAACTGTAAAATTACAGGAATCTTCTTTTTCGGCTGTTAGCGAAGTTCACAACTATCTGATTTGTGTTAGAGGTACTGACGGGACTCTCAAGGTGGCGCCACCCGTACAAATAGAGGGCGCCACGGGTCAGTTTCCCATCTATAAGTATTTTTTATCCATGGTGGTACCTACTAAAACCTGATTAGCAATTTTGGTCTTATTTTCAATAGAGTTCTCGACATAACCCTCAGCGACTGTCGTTGATTTCCAACCAGCATGACTCACAATTATTCATTGTGCACTAAACAAACTTTAAACTAAACCAAACTAGCACCTTAATTTGACAATTCTTTTTGTTTGTTTATTTTGTAATTATGACAATAGCTCAACGACTACTAAATAAATGCTCAAATCCAAATACAATAATACTGGTGCTACTTACTTCATAATCACAATATACAGGGTGTACCAATCTTACGACAAACTTCGGTATAATGGTTATTTGAAGAGATATCAAGAAATGTTATCAACAAAAATAGTAGATGTGTTGAAGGTCCATATTTTGAAATTATATCGAACTATACAGGGTGCTGCATAACTCCGTTACAAACCAAACATATGATTTTTCAAATGGGAACCCCTGTATATTATACCAAATTCGGATTGGTTACATTTTTTTGAAGCTTTTGATATAAGGTTTTGCCACGTTCTACAGAGTCCTTCAAAAGATATGGACACATTTATGTGAAAATCGTAAGTAAATCAACGCTCTGTAGCTTGTTGTACGTTGAAGAAAAAAAATGTATTTAGCCAAACAGAGTTTCGTAACATGATGCAATATCTCCGTATCCTATTAAATTTCAATTTTATTCTTTCTTGTATACAGGGTGAACGGAAACTCGAACATTTCATTTTCTTTCTTCTTTCAAATGGAACACCCTGTATTTTATAGCAAAAATAGACTCTTCGATTATGTAACTTCTATTTTTGTCAAGCATTCTCTATACCCAAAGTTTATAAAAATACAGTTATTTTGTAATATTTATTGTAAACTATAATTATTGACCTATTATGTGAAAGCAATAAACGTTGTAAGTAACAAAAAATTCTGCTTGATGATACATTCTAATGAATAATTCATTCTAAACAAAGCTAGCTACCAAAAGTATAATCCTAACCGTAAGCTGAAGGTTCAAAGTGTTCACCATTAACATCAATGCAATGCTGTAAGAAGGAGCCCAACTGATTGGCCAGCGCGGTCACCCGATTTAACAAAAGTATATTCTATATTCATTTTTTTCGGGTCTTGTGAGGAATAAGTTAATAAAATCCCCGGCTATAAGAGATGACATGAAAGAGATAATTAGTGCAGCATTTTGATCTGCTAACGTTGATATGCTGAAAAATGTTAGTCAATCATTTGAACTATTCTGCCGCATTGCATTGATGTTAACGGTGAACATTTTGAACCTTTAGTTTAATATTACGGTTGGGATTATACTTTTGGTAGCTAGTTTTGTTAGAAGAAATTGTTTATTAAAATTTATTATTAATTAGGATTTTTTGTTACTTACAACGTTTAATGCTTTCACATAATAGGTCAGTAGTTATATTTTACAATAAATATTACAAAATAACTGTGTTTTTATAAACTTTGGGTATAGGGAATGCTTGACAAAAATTGGAGTTACATAATCGAAGATTATATTTTTGCTATAAAATACAGGGTGTTCCATTTGAAATAAGAAAGAAAATGACAGGTTCGAGTTTCCGTTCACCCTGTATATAAGAAAGAATATAATTGAAATTTAATAGGATACGGAGATATTACATCATATTACAAAACTCTGTTTGGTAAAATACATTTTTTTTCTTTACGCTACAGCGTGTTGATTTACCTACGATTTTCACATAAACTTGTCCATATCTTTTGAAGGACTCTGTATAACGTGGCAAAACCTTATATTAAAAGCTTCAAAAAAATGTAACCAATCCGAATTCGGTATAATATACAGGGGTTCCCATTTGAAAAATCATATGTTTGGTTTGTAACGGAGTTATGCAGCACTCTGTATGGTTCGATATAATTTCAAAATATGGACCTTCAGCACATCTACTATTTTTGTTGATAACATTTTTTTTTATCTCCTGAAACAACCCATATACCGAAGTTTGTCGTAAGATTGGTACACCCTGTATGTTTTTTTAAGATAATGAGACCGTGGAAAAAATAGTATATACCATTCGGTAGAGATGCGCAGTCAGCTGTTGCCAAATGTATTTATCTGTAAAAGTTAATCCCAATTTTTGTCGGCAACAATGTTAATTGTTAAATTGAAAGCAGTTTAGTTATTTAGTTATTGCAGATTGTAATTTTTATCTGTGTTGATCTCAATTATTTTTCAAAAAGTGAATAATATTACCAATCTCGAATTTCTCCCAATAAATACGGCGTTATTCCGTATTAAAAGTTAAGTGCAAAATAAGATAATTATTCCTTAGAAACTACAAAACATTTTAAACTGGCAACGCTGCTTTCATATCGCATGGCTCGTATAGACTTTCCGCGATTTGTATATGAGTAAGTATTATTATTAATTTATAATCAAAAAACTTACCATGTGACGATATTTGATCCGAACAAAGCTGGCAATAACAATACGGTAGAAAAAAATCCACCAACAAATCTATATCCTCTGACTTTTTGATTTCCAATGATATGAAAACGTTGTTTAGCGTGACGAGACTTTGTTGATCGTCTTCGTAGGAATTGATCAGAAGCTTGATGCATTTTTCAGTTAAAAATCCACTTTTATTTCCCATCGCTTTTAAAATGTATGTCAACATCTTTCGGTAAGTGGGATTTAGAATGTTGCCATTCGGTTCGGGCTGTTGGGGCTGCGAAAGAAAGTATTAGAAATATCTACTTTTTTTGGCTACTTATATTATACGTTTGCGATGGGACATTCGATATAGTAAATTATTTATCAGTAATTTGTTCATTGTTGAATTTAAAATTTATCAAAATTTTAGTCACTAAAGCACTAAGCTCTTGGGTAATCAGTTCTAAAATGTCTTTGGAATGACTGGGATAACTCAATGAACTAGGCGAGAGCAACATCGTCCTCTTAATGTGGGTGTGGGTTCCAGGAAACACTGGAATAGAAGGAAAGTAAATAGCGGCTCAAACACCTTTTTGGAGGCCGGCATCCTTTTGCGGTATCAGCAATATTGTGAGAAATAGGGCTTAGACAATCAAATATTCTGCTGGGTGACTGCACCATTCATTAAGGGCCAGTTGTATGTAACGTAGTTAACCAATTGATCAACTGAACCAGGTTCACTTGTTGACCATAGTCAAATCAATCAATTCGTGTTGTGATCAGTTGAACCACAGTCAAATTAATATTTTTATGTTGGTTATCCGAATCTCTAGTAACATTCGAGCATTTCATCAATATTGTTGGTACTAACTTGAAAAATCGTCACAGTTTTCGTATACTGTGAAATCGTTATCAAGCGTGCTTGGCGTTAAATATCATTTTGTGTGTTCTCTTTGAAGTGAAAAGATGGCAGATAAAGAAAACAAGCGAATCAACGTTGATTTCTCTAGTTGCTAAGTATAAAAACGTTATAGAGTGTAAGAAAACGGATGCAGAAAGCTCTCGGCATAAGAAAAATTTGTGGCTTCAGTTGGCTGAAGAATTCAATTCTATCAGTGCAACTACACAACGAACAAGTGACGTGCTGTTAAATAAATATAGAAATATTGAAAAAAGAATCAAGAAAAAGTGTGCTGGCGAAAAATGTTATGCTCAAGGCACTGGCGGTGGTCCATATAAAAAAATTAAATGGCAGTGCCTTTTGATATTCTGAATCTATCAAAAACTCATTTTCCGTCCACTCTTCAAAATGATTTACTCTTGTTAGAAATATGCGAGCGTTTCTCCTTAAACCTAAAACCCAGTATAAAATCTCAATAAGGTATAAAAGTCGTATACAAATAAGTAAATAAACCTTCTTCTACTTCTCTTATCATTTCTAGAAAATCCTCATCATCCGTTAACTCTTCAAAATAATCCACGTTTTCCATTGTAAACAATAAAAAGTTGTAAAATTATAGATTATATAACAGTCAATTATAAAGGGGCCCACTCACTAGGAAGGAAGCGCGAAGGCTTGAATGTGCGTGTTACGGGGTACAGTGAAAATGTTGTGTGTATGGCTTTCCGCCGTTCGAAATTTGGAATGCGCAATCCGCTTGGTCGGAATCAGGATAGTTTTGATTTTTAGCGTACGGGGAAGAACGATGAAGAACGAAAGTGTATGTGCAACAAGTCTGTGCACGTTTCATATTTTTACCAGTACTGTGTCGGGTTCGGTATTTTTATATTGGACATTTTTTCCAAAAATTGGATGGTCTAAGAGTAATGTCGAAAGATTTCATAACTGAATTTCTACCCGTGGGTTGGGCTATCTATCGGGCGCGTCCCCAGGTGGCGGATAGGGGAACGGCCAAGGGACTGCGTCGCCGGTCCCTTGGTCAGTGGCAGAAATAAGTAGGGTGAGGGGAGCTAAACCTCCCCAAAAGCCTTTGCGAAACATGCCACCGCGGACCAGCCTACCCAAGCTAAGGTGTAAGGAATCGTGCTGACAGCTGAATGGCCGCAGGGTGATATGCGGTCACGAACGATCCCCTTGGGGAACCGGGCGGAACCCCATTGTAATTAGCCTTCCTCTGGTAATGCGGGGCTCTGCCAGCGGTGACCAACCCTTCCCTTGCTACTCGTGGGAACACACATGAACAAACAAAAATCAAAAATAAATCCCGAGGCTGGACAGAAGTGCTCACCTCAATCAAAAGCAGTAGCTGGGGATGAACAGAAATGTCCACCCCAAAATACTGCACAGAATGAGGCTGGACATGGAAGATCACCTCGTGATACAACACAAAGGCCTAGGCGAAAGCGCATTTGCGGCGCCGAAGCCAAAAGGAGGAAAAGAGCGAAGGAATCAGGGGTGGCAGCAGCTACAAGTGCACCCCCCTCTTCCCCCACTCCACCTCCAACAACAAAGGCACTTCCTGCGGCCGGCGCCAAGAGCTCCGCTTTGAACAAAGGCAAGGAACCGGCTGCCCCTGCAGGAAAGCGCCCTCAATTGAGCACCTCCACGGAGGGGACTCCGAGAAGGCTGAAGAAGCCGCGCAGCGACAGAAATGTCGCCGCGCCTTCCAAAACCTTTTCGGATGCCGCCTTGAGACACCTCAAGGTTGCTATTATAGATGAGACTAACCCGTACGGTAAGGTTACCGCAGAACGGGAAAGAATAATTAAAAATCAACTGCTAGAGGAACTGGACAAGATTATCTTCTCCGCCTCCAGCAGCAACAGCAAAGCGCCCACGTTTAAGTCGTGGACATACTCCGGTGAAATCATCAGAGTGGTCTGCGATGACGACGGGACGCTAGAGTGGCTGAAAAAAGCCACAAAAAACCTCAAGCCGTGGGAGGAGGCATCGCTGGCGATCGTTAGTGTGGATAGGCTCCCTAAGCTGACCAAGGCCTCGCTCTGGATCCCGGAGGACGTCCACAAGACGACATCCGGTGAAAAAGAGAGGGTTCTTGGTCGGCTTAGGGCGCAGAACCCTGATCTGACGGTGGCAAGGTGGTGCACTTTCCACCATGAGGTAAAGGTGAACCCAGAAGGACACCTCTTCGTCTTCGGAATTGGAGACGAGGATATGGCTGTCCTCAAGAAGAAGTCGATGAGGATGAGCTATGCGTTCACCTCATTGACTATTAGGGTAACAAGGAAGGAAGCAG
>CAJUYH010006572.1:0-19802 GCA_910591685.1 Galerucella tenella | reverse complement strand
GAAATGGAAAAAATTCTTCACAGAAAAATATAAGTTCATGCACAAAATAAAAAAAACAAATAGAAATAAGGCAATAAAAATGGGTTAGGGGAACTCTCAATGGATTGAAGTCTGGACAAACGACAAACCCAGCTTTTAAGAAGCAATGAAATACGAAAGCGTATTGGGTTTACGTTTCGTTAATATGTTCACGTGCTTAAGTATTTATTATATTAAGCCCACAGCGAAAAAAATATTGGGACTAATGGAATAATTACAAACTAAAATATCAACAGCAATTTATCCATAAACATCATCTACAACAACTTCTTAACATTATAATTTCATGAACTTTAAAGTCCTTTATACAGCACTGAACATAAATGGAAGGATCAGTTTTTGAGCTCCATGATAAATTACCTTACCATAAATTAATGTATAATCTGGATTCATGTGAAACGACATGAGGTACAGGTGGAGGACAATAGTCACGGAAATTGATGTTGTTATACATAACAAAAGCCGCTCGAAACCCCAAATGGAGGTTAAATGTAAACACGTTATATATATTTTTTCCTATTTGTTGATAATGCAACACAAAAAGAGTAATGACTTTCTTCTGTCTTTAACTCGATGTTAGGAGAGAAGACTGCGTTAGTTACCTCTCAGCTGCAGAGCTACTAAGAGACAAGAAATAATAAGACAGCGTCCTTATAATCTACCTACAATTCGTGATCCTCGTAATGGGAGAACGTTGACGGAGAAGGTGACGAAGAGTAGACAACAAAACGTCGAGAAAAAAAGTTGTTTCATTAAGTAATTCAAGCAAATTTTACACTGAAAAAAAGGACCCTTATATTCTAGACAATCACCTAATTACTTCAATTGAAATTTGTAACGATAGAATATCTATCGTTATTTTTTGTATCTACTTCTATCATTAACTTCCAAGTAATTTCTTGCCAAACCCTTTTTCTACGCCTTTGTCTATAAAACGAATATCGCTAAAACCCCTTCCCTAATTTCCGCCGTTCTAAGAAATGTAAAAATGGAAACAAAATTGTTTTCAAATTGCACACGTCCCTACCCTTTGTTCTAAGATTTATGGCCTTTTCTGTTGTTATTTCAATGCCGTTTTTCTGTTTGATGTGGGACACGTGTTAATTTTAACCACTTTTTAAGAATATCACCGTTTATCATTTGCCCCGCCTCCAGTTTAGAATTCAGCAAATCGGGGATGTTTATAACCGGCAATTTTCTTTTCTGGCGCTTTTTTTCAGAAGTCTTCTATTAACTGTCCAGCAGAGAAGATGTGTCAGAGTCTTCTATCAACTGACCAGCAGAAAAAAGGTATAAAAAGTCTGCTATTAACAGTGTAGCAGAAAAGATGTGTTAAAAATCTTCTATGAATGCTCACTAAGAAAAATGTGATAAAGCTTCGTGTCGTGACGGCTAATATAGCATAATTATGCTTGAATATTACTTAAAAGTTTTGTATTTTAAAAGTATAGTGCCGAATGTTAAAATGCTTTCGTTTTAATATGAAATAACGTCGAGAGGCCTCATCGATGATATGACTTCATCAATGTACTCTTTTTACTTGTTAAGAGGATAATAAAAAATAAGTTGGTGCCCAAGTTATCGTTTCTGTACCAGCCTTCTTCCTTGTATAATGGTTCTAAAAAATCCTAATTTAGGCAAAGATCCAACTCTGGGATATATTGTTCCCTATTACGATTTCTACGTGCCGTTGACGATCTTTTTCTGCCGCTCTTGAGTCAAACCGGAGAGTAGTGTTACAAATTCAAAATATTCAATAATAATGTGTATATAATAAATAGGAAAACCAAGTTCAATTGGAAATTTGACGTGAAACATCAGAGTTATCCAGTGACGGATGATGGTAATTTCCAAAAATATTGGCGTTAAGGACTTTCATATTGTTGGTTTTCCTGTAGTGCAGGTGAAAATGGATTTATGGTGGCTGCTTTTTTATTGAAGTCCAGAAACTAGTATTTCCATTCGTCCAATTCGTTGAGCACGTTTTCGGGATACTCGCAGACTTTAGGGTAGGCAAGTCTTCCTTTTCTATATAACAGAATCCACAATATTTCTTCTTCCTTCCTAGTTTATTGTAGCAGTGCCCTGTCGAAGCTCTAAATGCAATCTTCTATGGTTTTTACATTTTTCCATTTTACTCTTCCCAGTTTCCCAGGGGCATCTTTGATTGCTTTGAATCTATTCAATGATCCAGTATTCTCGTTTTATTTCATTTCCTCCAATATTATATTGGTGCTGATACACCAAAAAAGCCTCAGTCGCCAAAAGTAAATTTCAGCTCTCTCTCTGCTGAGTGCGGCTCTAGAAAAGCCGCTCTCCAAAACCAAATCGAACCAAAGGCTTATTTACCTGACTACAAAGAGCTGGAATATTGGAATTTTGTATGGAACGAAAACGCGTATTTTTCCCAAATTTTGTTGTACACTTTTGATATTTTTCGGACAAGTGTGATTTTTAATTTAATTAAACTCCAGCAACTGGTCTCAGACTTTATACCTTTCAAAGGTCTGAAATTGTTTCCCCAGTTCCATAGCCATTGTTAATGTGTTTTTAAAATTTCCAATGTGGAATACAACTTTGAAAATAATTTTTTAGACGTCGCCTTCTGAAAGTTGCTCGTTCTGTATTCATTTACATACCAAAAGCTGCGTTTTGAGTGTAGTGAAAGTGACTGCAACTTTCGGGACGCTCTGGTGACGATATACATATTCCATCTGCATCCAATCCAATAAATATTGATAATAATTGTCCTAGAGGTACAATCAACATTACTTTTTCTGAATAATTAATAAATTAATATCGACATTGCAAATATCATTAAGTACATTATATTGTTCATTAAATAAAATGTTTATAATTCTCTATTATTTATTTTCTTTCCTCAGTGTAATTGAAAGAGTTTTGGATCTTAGGCATCGTCTAAAAAATGTTGTGTACGCCGCGGCTGAAATACTACTTTGTTGGACTCGTCTGTGGCTCGCCTTGCTTCGCTCGTCTCGCAATTTTCAGACTCGCCCAACAAAGTAGCACTTTCAGTCCTTGGAATACAAATAACTATTTTGCTTATATTTCTTCCAGCACCCAAACTTGTTGCTTATAAAGAACAACCTAAAAATAGTAGTGGAGGGGAAAACTAAGTTCAATTGGAAATTTGACGTGAAACATCAGAGTTATCCAGTGACAGATGATGGTAATTTCCGAAAATCTTGGCGTTGAGGACTTTCATATTGTTGGTAATCCTGTAGTGCAGGTGAAAATGGATTTATGGTGGCTGCTTTTTTATTGAAGTCCAGAAACTAGTATTTCCATTCGTCCAATTCGTTGAGCACGTTTTTGGGATACTCGCAGACGTTAGCGTAGGCAAGTCTTCCTCCTCTATTTAACAGGATCCACAATATTTCTTCTTTCTTCCTAGTTTATGGTAGCAGTGCCCTGTCAAAGCTCTCAGTGCAATCTTCTATGGTTTTTACATATTTTCATTTTACTTCTTCCCAGTTTCCCAGGAGCGTCTTTGATTGCAAATATCATTAAGTACATTATATTGTTCATTAAATAAAATGTTTATAATTCTCTATTATTTATTTTCTTTCCTCAGTGTAATTGAAGTCTAAAAAATGTTGTGTACGCCGCGGCTGAAATACTACTTTGTTGGACTCGTCTGTTGCTCGCCTTGCTCCGCTCGTCTCGCAATTTTCAGATTCGCCCAACAAAGTAGCACTTTCAGTCCTTGGAATACAAATAACTATTCTGCTCATATTTCTTCCAGCACCCAAACTTGTTCCTTATAAGGGACAACCTAAAAATAGTGGTGACTTTTTCAGTTTTCTGTATAATAAGAGTGTATCAAATGTTGGTAAAGCGACTACAAAAATATTTTCCATTTGTTTATTATTCAATTGGCAGGTGGGGGTTTGAAAATTTTTTGTTATTACGATAAATTTTCAGTTTCCATTCAAAATTTTCAACACCCTGTAACTAGTTAATCCTTCTAAGGATTCCTGTTCATGCTTGAGACTGGAGTTGAACGTTGGTGTTGGTTGAATAACCCCTCATTTATAAGGATCAACAATAACTTCTTCAAACAGAACTTTCCCCTTTTTGTGTGAGATATCTAATCTAGTAGTAGTAAACATCGTCCGCATTATCAAAGTACCCATTCCGGAGATGTTTCAACATCCATAAAATCGTCTCAGCAGATAGCCGTGAAATTTTCGCCGACCTAAGAAAAAAACTGCTGATTCTTAGTGCCGTACAGTAGTAAAAGTTTATCTAGCTTTTACCGCTCTTTTTCATTCTCTCTTCCTTTATTTGGTATTCAAGGTTGTCGTTCGAATGAACGCAATAAGTACACAATAAAAAACAGTCTTAAAATATTTTAACTTCCGAACCATCAAACAACGAACCTACTAGGAGAGTGAGGTCATATGCTCTCCTAATGGACTATAAGAATGTTGGTATGGTTTGGAAAGTTTATCTAAAGCTACGGGGAATCGGTAAGAGGCGAGGAAACATGGAGGTATCCATAAACGTACAAATGGCATACGTTACCTATTTTACCAAGTTAAACTGAAATTATAAAGGTCACTGACAATACCAACGCCTTTGGATAAATCAATATCAGTCAACTGAGGAAGTGAGAGGGAAGAACACACGCACGCGCTTGCTGGTCAGGACTTTCTATAAAAATCACCAATTCTGTAATTCGGAGGGTGTGATAATTAGGGTTTTCGTACAATGCTGCCAGAGCTTGAAAAAGCTAATAACAAATTTTAAAAAGTGTTCTTCTAATATTTCAAAATTGGAAAAATAATGTTTATAGAAAAATCCAAGGAAACAAGCACAATAAAGAAATAACGTTTAATTCTATTGTTAATAATAAAAAGTCCCTTTTCCAGTTATTATCACTACATACTTGGCACTTTAGCTTTTTCATAGTTAAACGTGGCAATATCTAGTGTTTTCGACTACATTCCTTCCACGGCTTCAGATAAACTTGCAAAAGTATGGTTATGTATGTATATTGAGCTGATATTCACTGAGATCTACAAGATTTGTTGCGCCCCTTTCTCTTTCTTACTTCCTCATGAGAGTCTCGGAGATTAGTACTTCCTTGAGACAAATTTCCCGAAGGAATTGCAGGACATTCGCAGGCTCTAGAAAAGGCAAGTGTCTCTCTTCTTTCCAGTAGTCTCCCAGGTGTTATGCCCTGAGATTCTGTATCAGTATGCAATACGCAAGTGTGTGGATGTTGCAGTGCAATCTTATTCCGGAATGCAGCCTAGATCTAAATCTAAAGTGCCTGGAGTAAGCTGGGACAACGTATACGAATGCATACACCAGACCCACGAACTGCTCAGTAATAGAGATATGCTTTCACAGGTGTAGAACAACATAATATTGGAATGTAATTCTTAATTTAACTCGTGGAATATAAGCATTTGTTAAGGCAAGAGGGGTTGTTACATGGTCATTTCCATAATAATGTGTGGGCTAGGCATTCATTATGCCTATTTTTTCCATAATACATTGAAGCTGATACAGCAAAAGGCAATCTTTTTGTTAGTTAATTTTCTTTTTTATTTTCTCCTATTTCAGTGTGTCCTGAAGTCCACAATGAGGTGACGATGCTAATCTCACCTACCTTATAGGGTGTTTCTAGACGTTCCCATATCATTTCAGAATTGATTTCGCAAGAACACTGTACTTTAATGACTTCTTGACTTACTTTAACATGAGCAAGTGCGATACCATTCGATCATTAAACATACTAGGGGTGCGTTGTATCAAACACCTTAATTCGATTTAATGATAACCGATTGTTAGACTGTGACAAATTGATGTACCTATTTATTATCGATCAATCACATTAGTCCAAACATCAGTTATCATTAAATCAAGTTAAGGTGTTTGATTCAACGCGCCCTAGATGAAAACACACGCTATACTGATGACACACTTTGTTCACAACCAACATATAAATCGATTCTTTGATTTCAAAACAAGAAAAGCAATACACTCAGTGAGGATCATAGATTTTAATAACACGGCCGTGGTGTGTAAGGATTTGGATTCAATAAAAATATGTTTTTTAGATCCATCAAAATTCTCCTCACATTATTATGAATACACTAGCTATAACGGATTTTATTAAAAAAGTAAGCAAACAGCTGTCAAAAAATGCAAACATTCACTATTAGCAGCTTTGTCACATTTACTGGGAAATGTAGAATTACAAAAACCGTTAGATTGACGTCTTGTTTATAAACCCATTTAGAATGAAGCTTTGTACAATGTCGTGAATTGATTGAATAAATCCATTAGCAAAATAAATAAATGAACTCTGATATTGTTCATGTTGACATAGGATGATAATAAATTTGTTAACTTCTCTGATATGTTCATTTAAACTCATTAATTTGTTGCTTTTTATAATATTTTAGATTAAAGTGGAGAGTAAAAATTGATAGGAAGTTAATTTCAAATATTTTTCTACTCTTCCTGGAACAATGAATATTTTGTTACAAAAGTCCGTCTAAAAGTGATGGAATACTAGTCTTACAGTCTTCCCAACCGAAATATCTCCTTTGATATACGATAATTCCCAACTTCAACCTCCATTATCTCAAAATCTGATCATGGGACTGAAATGTGACAGTAGATACTTTTGTTCGACTTTACACCATAGGCTTGCGTGTGCTATAACTCTTTTATTGTTCTACCAGTAAATATCACCACTGTACTTAGCTCCCAGAGCAAAATTATTTTCAATACTGTAGTTGAAGTTCTGATAGTCTTCGGATAACAGCAGCTTTTATATTAATCAATTCTTTTTATTTTTCACACATTTTTTTGTATATTATCGTCAGAATAGGCGTGACGATAGGTTTTGAAATACTCTTCCGTCATGTGGGTACACATCCACTATTTACGAAAAAACCTTTATTTCGGTAATAAACTTAAGCCATTTCACCGATATTCTTTAAATAGTGCGCGAAAACATCTCGCAGGTGTCATGGCGTCGGCTCTGACGTCACGCCTAGGTAGACATGTCATTGTGTCTATGCGTAGCGAAGAAAGTAAACAAAACATTAAATAAATTCGTGTCATAAAAATGAATTCCAAAGTTTATAAGTAGTGTGCAGTACCGCAGTGTAAAAACACATCAATAAGAACACCCAACAAAGTGTTTGTACATGTTCCAAACAAGAAAATGATATTGGCCACTTTATTTCTGTGAAGACTACTTGTGAGTATGTTACACTATTATGAAAAAAAACTTAAAACGTTTGTTTGACGTGAAGTAGTTGAAATATTGAGGCTATGAAATATCTAATTTATTGAGGTTATGTTTGTTTTGGTCTTGTCTATAATTATTCTTATTGTCAATTTCAATGGTTCACTTTTCTTTTTGCAGTTGCCAGATGATATGGAAAATTATATGCAGTATCATGTGATGGGGTCAGTATCACAAGTACGTATGAAACCATAAATTTATATGCCAACATAGGAGGGTTTAAACTCGCATGAGCTTAAAACTAGTTTTATTATATCTAAGTTGGTTGTACCTAGGGTGAAGATAAATACAAAATAAGGAAGTTTTCACGTTTCTAAACTCAAACGAGCAAAATTCTTGATTTGTAGCGAGGAATTCGCCCAACATCATTATATCAATCCTGGGCAAATTTGAACTATTTGCCTTAACAAAGCTCGGTTTCATTGTTATAGTAGAGTGGAGACGATAAATCACACGTAAAATAATAAAATATCAATCCAAATGCGTAATCAGTAGTATCACAATAATAAAACACAGAAAATGAGTGTATTGAGTATGGACTGACAGCGTGACGTCATGCGCTGTGATTGATGTTTCAGTCAAAATGGCCGATTGCAGTATTTTTATGTTTTATTTTATTGAAAATGTTAATAATCTGAATTTTTCAAATAAAACTAAAGCAGTGTTTTGAATTTTTTTGATATGAACTTTCCCCTAAAACCATTATATCGACGATTTTTTGATACTGTCGTCATGCCTATTACAAAAGTTACATTTAATACACATTTCATCACACTATATACACATGGGATTTGTAGCAACGGACCTCCATTCGTCTTTCTTCGCATTGAATAAGGGTTTCCATCATTATATTAAAGTACCTACATCTTAAACACGTCTTACGTGTGTGACAATATCCTTTATACTTCAAGAGGTCAAAATTGACCTTATTTGGGACTTCGGTAGTTTTGCCCATGAGAACCTTTTGTTGTCATGTCGGGACGTACAAGATACCAAAATTCTATTCCTCCCGTCTAGGACCGGATTTGCACTTGAAAAGTGCGGGGTCCTTTGTTAGTAATGTAAGGGTTGGCAGGTCGTTGTTATTAAACACTTAGTAAAAGTCACTTATATCTTTATTGAACAACTAAATAATTCTAAGTACAAATTACGTTGATCTATCGGTATAGAACCGACCTCGTTGAAGTTTATTGAATTAATCTAATTATAAATATATTTGTACCCGTCTCATCAAAATGTCCAAAACTATGTTTATATTTTTATTTAAGCTTACTAATACTTTCATATCATTGCTGATAGACATATTTATAAAAGTATTAATTAAGCTATTTCGTCAATGACCTAATACATTATACGAGGGGCATTACAGTAAGATACATACTGAATCAGTTAACCAACTTGGTTTCATAATAGGCCTAACAAATTTTGAATAAGACGCAATTTTTTACATGTATGCTATGTTTCTGAAGGGATACATCAATGATGGATTGTTTTATTCTATTATTAATGGAAATGTATGGATGTTTAACGCATCATCGTGGAACTACACTGTAATTAACGAGCACCCTTCAGATGCAAATGGTGAACATACTGCCGAATAACAAACCTAATGATATTCAAATTAAACTACCATTCGTAATTGCTTTATCGACATTTATGAATAAATATACCCGGCTAATTTATAAACGGAAGTATTTCAGTACGGTACACTAATACAATCAACTATACCGCAAAACTGTCATTTTCCACTTTACACAGCATTCGATACGACTTTTGTTGATTGCCGTTATTTAGAGACAATGTAAAAATCCAGTGAAGTGGAACAGAGTTGAGTGCACTGTTTGATAAGCTGTACGTTTCAAACAAAACTGCAGGCTTTGCATCCAAAAGTACGTTTTATGGTTGTGTTTATGTTTTTTTCATTAATCTAAAAATACAAGTTGCATTATTAATTGCGAATATTTTAACTGTAGAATCAGGAGTACCGAATACGAATATTTGACTCAAACCACTTGGATAACATCTGTCAGGGTGTTTTCACATATCATTACCATAAATGGCGACGAGTGCTGTACCTCCTACCAAATTAAGTTAAATGGACTTTCTAGGCTACTACCAGAGGCGTAATTGACGAAGTCGCAATTTTTGCAAAGCTTTCCTATTTATGTAAATATCATATAATAAATTCACCACTGCGTTGAAGAAATTGGAAAGCAGAAAAAGACATACCGTTCAGTCGCCATCTCCACCAAAAGCCATGCTGCTATGAAGGCACTTGATTCCATAGGGGTCAATTCTTTCCTAAGCTGATATGAGATTGCTTGGGCGGCTTAAACGCACTTGGAAACCATTGCAAGGTCATGGTAGCATGGGTACCAGAGCACAAAGGTCATGAGGCAACGAGGATGGAAGGTTCAGACAAATGCCATTTATTGGACCGGAACCCTTCTGCAACAATAAATATGTCCACGAGGAGGTGGGTGACTGGAATTGTGGACAAAGGAAGACAAAGAAGTTATTGGATATTCGCCAACTTTTACGACAGACCCATTTAGAAAAGATAGAAAAACTGTCAAAGCTGTAGTAGGTATATGTTAACAGGACACTGTAAGCTTAATGAAGACGTGAAGTTAGTGGAGTTGGCAGACGAAGCCGTTAGAATTAAGTATGTCAGATCCGAATAGCTCATTCTATCTAGACGAAATAAAATATTTTATTTGATAGAAAGAAAATCCAAAGCTTCATTTGGGAGTTCCGAGCTTGTTAACTAAGAAAATGTGAGCTGGACAAGCTTGGTGTGGCACTTTCCAGAGTATGTAGCATTATACAAACAACTATACCGTTATTAGCCAGCTTTACCCATTTTTGCAAGTCGAGAAAAGACTTTCCACTCCCTCCAGACGCAGATATGAAAATGTACAACGTATTATAGTGATTTAAAATTTCGATTCAGAAACCAAGTGTGAATTATTTGTTTTTATTAATGTAGTCCCTCACCATAAAGATATCGACTTCAGGTGAATTTGCAGAATCTGCTTCAATAAATCCAGTATATACTGAGTACATCTTTAATAGCAAAAATCACTAACACTTTTAAAATTTAAAGATATTGCAGCTGTAACCAACCTTCTCATGTGAAACGCAGCGGTGTACAGAGCACAATATGCAATGTGACGTCTCAGTCGGTTCTGTCGCTTTTTAAGGGAGCTCCATTTTCAACCTCCAATATCTATGTAGTGGGGAGAGTTCAAGAGCTGGAAATTTCACTTGTTATTTTGATGATTTAGATTCACTAAATAACGTGACAAAAACCGAGAGAATATTTCATTGATAACAAGCCCATTGTGTGTGAAAAGTTTACAGATCTAACTCTTGATTTGAGCTGATGCCATGATGTGTTCTATAGGGTTGAATATGCAATAAGGGGTGGGTCGTGATACTGTGCGGCCCATATTTTCAGCGATAATATCACAAACGTATTATTTTTCCGATACTAAACGCTGCTGTATGATTCTTCCAAATATATTTAATTTCTTAACAAATATTCTTAACAAATGTCCCGATTACGGCTGTTGTTCTTCGGTACTTTATTCAATTGACGACTATGATAAGTTGCATTGTCCATCACAATAATACTTTTTTTCGGTATATTTAGCAATAGATAATTTACAAACCAATCTTTGAATTGGTGTTTTATCTTGGTGATAATCTAAGCTTGTATCTTCAATACTTTTTGCTGACAACAATAAATTATCAGATACACAGCCTGCTTCTGGTCTAGCATGTTTTATTGTTTTTTTGCCCTTTATTTGATGGAGCCTTTGTTTTCCCATTTTACCATGAATCCACAAAACCCTTCGTTGAAGTATCATATGTTTTACCATGTCTCGATGAACGACTTTATTTTGGAATATTTTGTAAGTAATGATGACGCCACATTCATAAGCGATATGAATCCATTGCTGTTATTGATGGTACAATATGCAAATTAATTTGAAAAATAGCTATCCAATGCTCGGTCACAAACAATAGTTTCATATGTTCTATAACTCGGAGATACATTTTATCTAGGTGATTCGGGTCAATTTTCCTTATGCTGAACGCAGAATTCTACAATTTCAATAACTAATAAAAAACCTTGTATATGCGACTCAAGCATGTCACTAACAGTCTTTTGGTGAATTATTCATTTTGTTTCATTGGAATTGTAACGTAAACTTTTCAGTGAGATCTGGTGAATTTCTCATTTAAAACGTAAGAAATTTCTAAAAATGATTAAGTTTGCATCTAGACACTTTGGGTTCATCTGCGAGTTTAATAAAGAAAATTCAGGAGGATTGGAATAATTTATTAGTGAATCATTTATCATTACATTTGGGGATTTGCCTTTCATAACTACTCCTAGCATGATAGCAAATGAAATTTATTCATGAGAATTTAATGGTAACTTTTCAGTTTTTTATTGAAGATAAGATAAATTATCATTGTGACAATCAATTTTGCTTAGTAGGACAGTTTTCATAAATTCATGGGAGCAGCTTTCAGTAATATGAGTTTTATTTCAAACAAGGTTTGTCACAGCGTATAATATTTCTCATTGCATTGGAAAATTTTTTTTATAACACTACATTCAAGCTTAGTTTGGTGAGGAATTATTACAAATTAATTTCCGATATCGGACGTTTGAGAAAACAACAAGGAGCTTCCTCCAAACAATATTAACTCAATGTATAACGTTAATACGTTGATGATATAGTATCCGTTTTTGTGTTCAATAACTCATACTTGGGTATTGTTTTTTGACTTGAAGGAAAATGGAGCGTTTCTTAACCTAACGTAATTAAAATCATATAGAGTAAATTACAAACAGTGGTGAAGGATTTTTATTTCCCTGCACTATCTAGAATCAAGCAGTTCCTTGTTGTTTCTCGTTTAGTCTTAAATTTGTATTTTGTGTCGTCACAGCGAAAATGCCAAATCCAACGTCACCAAGTATGAAATGAAAAATAATTTGTTTGTTAATTTGTGTAATTTTGCATCTCATCCATCACCAAATTGGGACAAAACGGATAATGGCGCTGAAGAAATAGCCGAGAGAAAGCCTGAACTCAACTTATCCATTTCCTGATAGTATTTCATTTGCTTTATTTTATACCCCTCTGGTAAATCCATTTTCTATTATATCGAGAATTTCAGGGTCGTCCACGAGTAAATCGATTTTCTTGTCAAATTACCACAATTAGAAAAAACCGCAGAATAAGTGACCTAATAGCATTGACATGAAATACACATCTGCCACAAAAAGCATAGCAAGTCATAAATAACCCCACCAACTTAGTGGGGCAAGATTAAGAGTCGTGAAAATGTAGGACTTAATCAAGGTCACTTTAAAAGAGATTTGAATTTTGGTTCAATATAAAATTGCATCTATAATTCTCCTTAGTGCTGGGGACTACTTTGAATAATTAGTGCAATCGATTGAAAATTCGTTTCACTTAGCTTGGTTGAATATTAGAGCACCTAAAGGGCCGGTTGTTCTATCACAGCCTTAGTACAGGCTTATATAAGCCACCCTCACCAATAAACAAAATCTAGCAGCACTATAAAATTGCTGTATCGCCACACCAACTTATTCATTTGTTTTGTAGTTTTCTACTCGATGCACTATTCTACACACTATACTTTTATGTTCGTTGCAATGAACCTGTGACATAATATTTCAACGTTATTAACGATTAATTCATAGAGGTCACTTTGAATTGTTGATTATTGAATGAATTTAATGGATCACATCTCGGTTTTACTTATCTTATTTCTGGAAGAAGTTCCATTATGCGGTCGAACTTTTCGTCAGATGAAGAATATGAAGACGTATCCATAACTGTTCTTTCTACTCTTATACTATAAACTGTTAATTAAATGCCAATTTTCAGTTTCATAATGATACTTATTATAACACTGGTTTTCATTATAAAACTGAAAATTTGACCAATAGTAATTTAGATTTTCAAATACCCAAGTAAGCAGACCCAATATTTTCTGTAGAATGTTTGACAGTTTGACAGTTTTGTATGACAGTTCAATCTTTTGCGTCAGTTTTCAAAAGAAATGTCGAGCACCAGACCAAAAATACTTAATGACCAAGGTAAATACATATTTAAACTTATTAATTTTTGTTTACAATAATTTATCACTAATTTTGTATAACAGTAACATAAATATACACTTTATGCTATCATTTCAACAATGTGGTCCTGTAGCGCAGTTAGGAAATGCGCCGCATAAGGTTGTTTTCCATCTGAACGTGCCGGGTTTTACATTTTTTCGAAAAATGTTTTAATCAAATTTCTTCGTATAAAAAATAATGTATGAAACTCTCAGGTAATGGTTATCAATACACAAGCATTTGTAATGTGTGTATCCTACTATGGATACTTGGTGCATTAGAAGTGTGGAAGGGCCTCTGACTAGGTGGTGTTGCCGGTCACTTGGTGTGTCATCTCACAGGAATAAAACAACTACTGGAATCATCGGGACATGTTCTCTTTATTACCTTACTTTACTATTATACATTAACTCACTTATTACTAGTATTAATTAGAATATTAATTAAAAAAGGATTACGATGAATAGACTACATTTAGAATAATTTAGAATGAATCAGAATGAATAAGAATGAATGTTAAAACACTTTCGTTTAATATATTTATACGACGAGTCAAGTTCACCGTTTTGTAAACATAAACAATTCTGTTTACACACTCTGAACTTGACATCATACGTGAGACCTTTCTGTTTTCATATATGTAAACGATTCATGCTATATCGACGTTAGATTCAAGGGAATTTATGTCTTTAATCATAATAATACCATAATGATAATTTAAATAATTAATGAATAATATTTCGGCCAAAAGGCATCACACCTTCCCCTTTTACAAAAAGACTAAATTCCGTTGAGCTTCCTTCCCCCAATAAATCAATTTACAATTATCCTAAAAATAGATGATTATTAAATAATCTCATTAACCTATGGTAACATATATTTATAATCTAATGTACGTCCAAAAATTGTTTACGATAACTTAACTGTTTGTCTTGTTTATTTATAATCACTTAATGTTTTTGTTTATGATAACTTAATTGTTTATCTTGTTTATTTATAATCACTTAATGTTTGTTGTGACCTATTCGTAATTGTTTGTAAACACAACCGCACTTCGATACCACTTTACATTTTTTTTTTAATTCATTTTACAATAAGGATGGATTCTGTTTTTGTGTATTTCTTTTATCACACCTGATTCTAATTTGACTTTACAGTTAACCTCACTCACCTCTGTGACTGTAAATGGACCTATATATTGAGATTCAAATTTGGTTCTATTTTCCCTCTTTACTAAAACTGAATCCCCTATTTTAAAATCAACTGGATTAGCTACCTTACTATTTTGACTTTGTCTACTAAGTTTATACTTGGTTAAATATTTCTCTGCTCTCTGATGAGCTACCTGCAGTTTATATTTTAACTCATTCTGATATTCATCAATATTATAGCATGGCTCAATGTCGTTCGTGAGATTCTCGGGTAAGTTAGCACGTCTCCCGAACAATAATTCAAATGGCGTATAACCATGA
Source organism: Galerucella tenella (assembly GCA_910591685.1). Taxonomy (NCBI): domain Eukaryota; kingdom Metazoa; phylum Arthropoda; class Insecta; order Coleoptera; family Chrysomelidae; genus Galerucella; species Galerucella tenella. Next base: position 4,831 of record CAJUYH010006572.1, on the reverse strand, counting down.
TAAGAGCTTGGAGTCGTATTATAACAATAAGCAAATAATTTGCACCATTCATCCCAGTCATCCTTACTTTCATTTATAAAATGTCTCACATACTCATTAAGCGTTCTATGTAATTTCCCACAACCTCCTATAGATTGATGATGATATGCTGTCGAATAGTTATGACTAGTATTTAACATTTTGGTTAAAGCATTGAATATTTCATTTTTATATTCTGTGCCCAAATCTGTCCTAATCTGTTTCATCAGACCGTAATTTGGTATGAAATTTTCAAAAATTCCACGAGCTATCGTGTTCGCTTCTTTGTTTTTAACTGGAATTATTACTGCATATTTCGTTAACTCACATAACATTGTGATGCAATAACGGTTACCATTTTCACTTTGTGGAAAAGGACCGACCGTATCTATATATGTTATATCCCATGGTTTTGCTGCTGTATCCGTTAATACAAATTCTTCTTTGTGATTATTTTTCGCTTTATTGACTTGGCACTTGTGACATTGCTTAATATATTTTCTCACATCTTTCTCCATGTTTTTCCATCTAAAATTCGCTCTTAATTTTTTCAATAGCCTGTTATTTCCTACATGACCTCCAAATAAAGGATCATTATGATAAGTTTCTAAAATCTGTTGCTTTTCTTTTTCTTCTTCCACCATCTTAGGTATATCGCAAATACATATTTGTACGTTTTTTAACGTATTGTTTCCTTTTTCCATAAACTCTTTTATAGTGCACTGTGTGAAAATAATATCATTCATATAAATTTTCATCCTTTTTATTCCATTTTTTACCGCTAGCTTATCAAGCTGAACTAACGTTTGACCTAAATCAAAGTTAATTATATCGGTATTAAATAAGGCTTGGCTAAATTTCATCCTGTTTTTGATCCGTATGTTCATCCTTAACGAAACACGGTTATTTTCAAATTGCAGAATTGGTAATTTATGCGCCTCTAAATTATTCAGTACTTTATATACTGCTGGCTTGCGAATATCTTCCTTTATTTCTGTGGAAACTATTCTATCTTCTCTTGTAGGCTGAGCTTTATTCTGACGAGTTTTTGACCTCGTTATTGCTAAAACGTGAGCATTGTCAATGTACAAGTCTTTTAATTCATTCACGGATATCCTTGAAATGCTGTCCGCATAATTTGAATTTCCTTTCAAATATTGTATTTCGAAGTTGTATTCTTCTAGGTCTAGTCTAATTCTTGTAAGTTTCGAAGTTGGTTCTGTCATCGAAAAAAGATGTGTTAACGGCTTATGATCCGTTTTCACAATAAAATGTGGAGAGCCATATAAATAACACTTAAAATGATTAATTCCCCAATGGATAGCTAACAATTCTTTCATGATTATAGGTTTATTTAATTCGCTTTTCTTAAAACTTCGCGATGCATAAGCTATAGGTAGATCTATACCTTCGTATTCCTGGCTAAGTATTGCAGAACACGCAATATTTGAAGCATCTGTTGTCAATATAAATTTTTTATTGAAATCTGGATATTTCAGAATAGGCGGCTGAATTAATGCCGATTTTAGTATTTGGAATGATTTTTCGCAGTCTTCTGACCACTCGAATTTTACATTTTTCCTAGATAATTTATTGAGAGGTATGCATATTTCAGCGAAATTGGGAATGAAACGTCTGTAATAGTTACAGAATGCTACGAACCTTTTAGATTCTTCTGAATTTTTGGGAACTGGATACTGCTCAATGACTGAATATTTTGCCTTGTCGGGTAGAACCCCTTCACTAGACAAATTGTGTCCTAAATATGTTACTTCTCGTCTGAAGAATTGACATTTTTGTGGATTTAATTTAAGGTTGAATTTCCGACATGTGCTAAACACCCTTTCGAGATTACTTAAATGATGATTTTCTGACATCCCTATTACAACTATATCATCCATATAAAGAAATGCTTTTTCTGGAGTTAATCCTGAAAATGCTATAGACATCATCCTTGAAAAACTATTTGGACTTATATTTAAACCAAATGGTAATCTTGTATACTGAAAGGAACCTTTTTCTGTGCTAAAAGATGTATATTTCCTTGAAGACGGTTCTAAGGGAATTTGATGAAAACCTGACTTAAGATCTATGACTGAAAACCATTTCGACCTCCCTAGCTGATCTAAGATCGAATCTATTCTAGGTAATGGAAATTTATCTGTGACTATTTTCTTATTTAATTGCCTGAAATCTATGCAAAGTCTCCAAGATTTCTCTCCATTGATTGCCTTCTTGGGAACAAGTAAAACTGGACTGTTATAATCTGAGATTGAAGATTCAATTATACCTTGATCTAATAACTTTTGGACCTGATCGTTAAGTTCTGAAGATTGAGAATGTGGCGTGCGATAATTTTTAATATATACTGGAGTATCATCCTTTACCAATAGCTTTTGCTCATAAAAATTATTATGCGTTAAAATGTCATTTTTTAAAGCAAAAATATCTGAAAAATTCTCACAAAGATTTATTAGCTTATCCCTAACGTATTCTGGTACCTCTAAATTCAATGTTTTTCTTAATTCTTTCATCCTATTCTTACTTTCATTCATCACAGCATATACATGAAATAAATTTAAATCCAATATTTTAATGTTATTTGTATTTATCGACTTGCTTTCATAATTTGTATTTAAAATTCTGACATAAGGATTAGTTTTTGATATAATAGATCTTGCTATAAATATTCCTGGTAATAATTCTTGTTGCTCGACAACTTTATCCTGTCTTAAATTTTTGAAACTTTCTACCAACCGATAGACTTCACATCTAGGCGGTATTGCTATAGTATCGTATTCAGGATTATCAAAAATTTCTAATGTTACTCTATTCCTGGATTTGCAATCTATGTATAATTTTAATTCTGAATAATCTAAAATACAATTATAATTTCTTATGAAATCCCTACCTAGAATTCCATTCGTAGGTATAGGAAATTCCTCTTTCACTACATGAAAACAATGTCTAAATGCTACACCCTTAATAAAAAGAAAAGTTTCTATTGTACCCAAAGTTTTAATTTCTCCCTGAGTTATTCCTTTAATGTTTAAGATTTGTGTTGTTTTTATTAAGTGATGTGGAAAATTATCTGAAATTTTTAATAACGATATATCTGCACCTGTATCTAATATAAAAGTATCTATATTATCCCATATGTCAGTTTTAATTTGCACAAAGTTTGAAAGAGTTAGATCAAAGTTATAAATATAACGATTATTGTTAAGCAAGTTGTTTAAAATTTTGGATTTTTCACCTTTCTTTTTCAAAACCCCAATTCTTTTTGTTCGTCTTCCTCTCTACTTTCTTCACTTTCACACATTCTTACATTCCTATAATTATTGTTGAACCTATTGGTAGGTCTTTCTCTATACTCGTTTGAACTACCTTTATATCCCTTGAATCTCCTTTCTCCTTGATTCTCCTGAAATCTCCTATTATTGTCATAGTTACCTTTCCTATGAAAGTTATTTTCTCCATTATGATTAGCATAAGAATTTCTTCGCTGAGGAAAATACCTATTTCCCGACCAAACTTATTCCTATCTGCCTTATAATGCAGAACACTCTCTGTTGACTGATTGTTTCCCACATTGATGGAAACCAGTTTAGTCATCACCTCTTGTGGTGTCGTAAAATTTCCAGCTGCTATAACGGTTTTTATCCGTTCTGAAGCTGCGTTGTCTAACAATGATTTTACTGCTGCTTCTGTAGTATACTTTGTTGCTAAGTGTACTGGCATTCCTTCTGCCAAATACGCGGCTTGTAAACTTTCAGTCAGTTTCTCCATTTCGGAAGCATATCCGACGAGATCTTTATTATTTTGCCTTAGTTTACTTAGTTTAGCACTTATCAAACTAGTGCTGTCTCCTCTGAGTCCTTTCTTAAGTGTATCGACTATTTCTCTCAGAGAATTCTCAGTAGTAATCAAAACCCTGGCTTTTCCAGTCAGTCTTGTTTTCACGAATAACACAGCATTTCTCTCATGCTCTGCTGCGTATACTTGAAGTAAGCTAACCGCATCTACAAAAGACTGTAGTTTGCTTGTATCTCCATTAAACTCGTTTGGTAATATCTTACCAGCTAAATTGAAAAAATCATTCATACTTAATGCCATTTTATCTTTGCTTGTTGCTTCTAATACCTTATTAATTAAATTATTACTCGTAATTAATTGAGACGGAACTTTATACCGACAATCTAACACTTGAAATGCTTTCTCTACCTTATCTCTGATTTTGTCAAAATATAAAATGCATGTATTCTGCTGATCCTCGTCTAATTTATACCAATTTTTATTTATTAACTTAGAGAAATTATTAAATGAATCACACAACTTATTTATTATATCTATGTGATTTTCTGAACTTTTAGGAACCTCCTTGTTTAACACTCGCTTACTATTCTTACGTATATCTTCTAAAATTAAATTCAATCTAATCTCAAATTCTTCCCACGTTACTGCATTTCCATCACTCGAGGACATTTAAAATTAAATGATTCATTCTCAACAAAAGGAAAATTAAAAAAAAATATCAAATACTAACGCAACAACGACAAAACAGAATATATCCTTAAAGTTTACAAAAAAAATTCTCACCATCTCAGAGGTTCAGTGTACTTTGCTGTAGGTTTCTTCTTATCTCCCTCTTCAGTTGTCTTCTATAGTTCTTATATATGGACCATGCGAATTGTAGCACTAAAACAACCACAATGATATACATGAGAGTCTTCACCTCCAGATCTGCTTCCATTTTCTCTTCCTGGACTATGAAATTGCTGTTGACCACACCATTTTCCTGGACCTCTTGCTT